>CAUJRU010002096.1:0-94509 GCA_963277665.1 Viscum album
GGAACACCTTCGAACATTCAGTAAGGGTTTTCCACATGAACATCAATTGTCATTCGGGTTACTTTAATTATATATTTATCTCAAATAAATTCTTATTAATTAATTTTTACCCCTCATTAATTATGTGTGAATGTTTTATATATTTTTACCAACCAGAATCCTACCATTATTGATGGTTATTTATATGATTTAAAAGTATCATTCAAAAATTCTTCCTGAAATACAAACCTGACATAGTTGAATTTCTCAAATTTATACCAACTGTCAAGGGCACTCTATAAATAGTTTTTTAGAAACAATTATCTTTTTTAAAACACTAATTTTTTTAAAAAATAATATCATACATTATTTCAAGTTTTATAATAGAAATGTTCCAAAAATAAATCATATTTTCAATGTAAAACTTTATATATCTCAAGAATTACTCAATGATTTTATAAGAATATCTTCATCTATTTGAATACTCATGTTGATTATTCTGTATTACATGGTTTAAAATAAATTATTTCATCTACCATATTTAAATGAATGGTTTCTGATTTGTTTGAATTTGGATGTGCTATATTAAAACCATTCAGAAATTTACACCAAATGGTTATTGTTAATGCTTAATTTTCATGGAATTTTATATATGTTTCATATGTTTATTTCATTATGAATGTATATGATTATTATTTTTATCCATCATCATTTGTTTAATTCATTGGACATATTATTTGTAGTTTGGGGCCCTATAATACCCCTCGATGCATCGATATGTCTCATGATACAAATAGATATATACTTGGTTGAGGCCTTTCCCATTTATAGATATGGTTTTGTTAGATGCCTTAATAATTTCTATATTTCATGGTTATGGCCTTGATGGTATGTTTTATAATGTATAGAATATGAATTTCCTTGATTATGACATTAGATATTAACAGTTATTGTGGTCATTCGACTAGTATGAAACCCAAGATTATGTTTTATTTAGTAAATAATTACTCATCTATTATTATTACCATAATGTATTTATATTTTCATATGTAATTTGATTTGAATTATTCAAAAATACCAATGTTTATGTAAATTATATATTCCCTTGTATTTCTTACCCTTACTGATAATATGAGCTCACATATGCTTATGTTTCATTGTTTCAAGGAAATTATGAGGTATATTATGATTGACATATAGGGATAATAGTAGACTAGTGGATTTCCCAAATTGAATTTATTTTCTTTTTAATTTCATGTTGTAATGCTGATCATATGTATGTATCTAGATTTACAAATATTCTAAACTATTTGTTCCATTGGGATATGGATTTCTTATAATCATGTCGATGTAATTCAATAATTCATCATCTCCGAGAATCTCGGTTTGGGTCACTAAAATTGGTATTAGAGAAATGTTAGGAGAAAACATGGAAATATAATTTAGAAAAAATTGATTAGGGAACAACCCAATATGATATTCATTGAGGATAAACATACAGGAACAACCTGTAATTTTATTTAGGAATAGATTATGAAGATATTTTAATAAAATAAATCCCAATCAAGATACTACAAGAAGAAGTTGTGCTAGAATAGATGTACCTAGTATTGAAAAGTCCCAAAAGGATTTTTGGCCATGACCTGGGGAATCCTGGTACACAAAAACTGGCCTTACATAGCACCTTGTTGGACAATCCCATTGGATATTATTCGGATAATTCAAATTTTATTTACAATCAATTATGAAGGATTTAAATGTATATTTTTCCACAACGAAACCATGTTTATGATTTTGGGATTATCCATGGATAGGATTTCAATAAATGTAAAACATTTGTTCTATGTTGATTTAGTACATTATGATTCATCACCTCATCTAGTGTATGTCATTCTTTAAAAATTACACCTAGTGGATGGAATAAAAACTCCATTGTAACAACCCAAGATTTTATAAGATATATACTTTTCAATTTCTTTCATATCTTTTGTTGTATGATACACCAAGACTATCTTGTGCAATACACAACACAATATTAGCTTGCAGTATACGCAACACTAATCTTGGATCGTGTTACACACAATTTCATGTTTGTTTGATAGTATTTATTTTTAGAAACATTGAGTACATATATATATATATATTAAATTTATAAATGAAATATGGTTGGATTTTTTTATATGCAACAACAACAGAGGCCTGCACAACACGCAACCCTAACTTGGCTTGCATTACACATAATCACAACCTTCTTCAAAAGCGTGTGTTGTATGCAATACCGTGTTTCTCTAAACAACGATATATGGTTATAATATTATTATAAACTGGCCATTATGAATATTACTAAATATATTTTTAATTTTCTGACATTATAATTAATCTTAACATTTTCTAGAAGATGGTATGATTACAAAATCAATTTTTCGAGTAAAATAAGTATTTTTCAAAAAATGTAGTTTTGCAACCTTTTGATGGCTCAGCCAAATTAAATATAGTTTTTGACATTTTTATAGGTTCTATTTGAAAAAATAATATTATTCCTTAAAATCAGGATATAAAAATTTACTTTGGATAAAATTTTCATATTATTCTGATAACTTTCGTATTTTAATGAATATAAAAAACACGCTATATTCTAATTAATGACAACTTTTTTCATCGCAATATTTTATATGGTTAGTTTTTATTTTTAATTGGATTTAAATTTTATTTAGAATATATTTTTACCATTTAATCCAATGTTGTTAAATGGAATTAATTTCAATTTTAAATTGGACATAAACAAGTGTCGATCTATTGATATTTATTGTTTCTTAAAAACACACTAGTTGTTTTGATAACGAGAATTAATTTTAAAATTAATTAAGGCCACTTATATGTTTCCATTTTTTAAAAAATATACATCCTTTTTGAATTCATAATATCAAATATATGTTAGGCTGAATTGATTTTATTTTTCTGAAAAACATCAATTTTTGATGAATACTGAAACCACTTAATAGTAGTTAAAAAACTGAATCGTTCATTTAAATGAAATTTTACCACTTCTATGAATTTAATTTCTAAAATCCAACATACATGGTTGTTATAAATAATTAAAATGTGGTTTAATAAGATGAAAATAATTTTTGGTGAATAGTAACATTTGACTTTTATTTACCGAGGTTAAAGTTAAATAGGGTAAATCAAGGTTAAAAGAATATTATAATAATTCAAAATTAACATTAAACATGTCCTAACCTTATGGGATGAGTAGTTTCCAACCATTGGAATCCTTGGGTCGATTTTGGGACCCCATTGAGCCACTTGGTAGTGATAATGACAATTGGGATTAATTTATTTAATGTAAAGACAAAATTGGCATTAACAAAAACATTTTAGTAAAAACTTTTTATAAGGGGTTATATAAATTATCGTTTTGACTATAAAATTTAATTGGAAATATAAAGTTATTTCCTACATGGTGGTAATTTTTTTATAATTTTTATACATAAAAGAAATTAATTATTTATGACATAATAATGATGGATTATTTACCTCATTAATAAATTATTAAAATAAATAAAATTATAATGATTAAAAGATTATCCAAAACATGTCCATTTATTATTGGATGATTTTATTTCGACCATAAGTCATATTATCTTCATCTTTAATGATTTTCGAACATTTTGAAACTGATTATAAGTTTATAATAAAATAATACGTTCACACTCTCCAAAAAAACCCCTCCTCCCCCTTACAAAAGGAGACCACTTCTATCCAATTCCTCACACCACTAAAGCCATTTTTCTCGCCCGAACTCTGCTCAATTAATCTCCCTACATCCCTATACTCCCCCTAGAAGCCTCACCATAGGCAGAAGGCACTCCAAGAAGTCATTTTGTTTCAAATCAAAGGAAGTTACCCAAATTAAAGGTAACAATTTCTCTTAAATTGTTTTCTTTTATTCTACTTCTCCAACAACTAATCTCTTTTTAATCCTTTAATTTGTAACAAAAACATTATCCTAAATATAATATTATGTTGTTATGATAAAGATTCAAACTCCACTTACAAACACCACCATCTAATGGATGAAGAACATAATGTTTCTGTGGATGGAAAACCAACGCCTCCCGAAATGATGATTGTTCGATTTTCTCCTACCACTTATCATGGTGGCCATTATTATGGCACTATATTTATATATGATATAAATTTTGTTTATTATTTCATTATGATTCTTTAATTCCCAATTATATCATGAATTTGTGGTTTCAATAGTTGGTAAATACGATAATCTCCTTTGAGGAAGTTCAGACAACCACCCCCTCAAAGTGATGTGATTCTTTAATGACTTATGTGGGATATATAAAGGATGGAGTTAATGATATTATATATGATATTATACTGGAATTATAATATTACTATTCCATTAAAATAATAAATAGAAATTAAAATAGTGTTCATGCATACGTACGGCTTACCGTCTCCACGAACGTTGCATTTCATTTCTTACCTCCATATGTTATGTACAATTATAAATACATGTATATGATGGATATATATATATTGAATATACATGATATATAAATCATTATTTAAATTCTGGATGTAAGTAAATCATGATATAAGTAATAATATCAAGAACAATAAGTCGAAACACGTACGATAAATGGAACAATTTTACCCAAAATGTTGATTTAACATGGAATTTACAAAAGAAATGGTAATATAATGTCATAACTGAACCATATATGATATCATAACAATTAATATGAATCTGTAATAATTCAATTAAATTATTTAAATCATTATACATGAGGTTCGGATACATACGAAGCATATCAGACGTAAGGTAAGGGATAACTTTTCCAATATCGTTTTTATCCGAGATTGTGTTTTCTTAAGTATTTACTGGGGTTATTGTTATCATTTATGTGAACATTTTATAAAATTGATTTCATGTATGTTTAAAGTCATTTTTAACCATTTTTTATTTTTTCTACATGGTATGTAAGGAATCGTTCTTTTTTTACCATATGAGGTACTTTTTGACTTTTCCTACAAAAGTACGAGGAGAATGTTATTTTTAACTTATACGACGTGAACAGATTTTTACGGTTTCATAAAGCGTCATTTTCATGAAGCTTCCTATACATGATTTAATATTAGTTTTAAAAAAAACCCTTTTATTTTAAAATTTCATGGAATTTTGTGAAATAAAATGATTTTGAAGAAGAAATGATGTTTTCCTCAAGAATTCATTTCAAGTTTTATTATCCAAACTATTTTCCATATAAAATGACAATAATTTATATGTTTATGTTTTAAGTATAATGTCTCCATTATTTACATTGTTTTATTCTTCTTATGATGAAATGATATCCTTTTTGTATATTGACTATGATGGCATGATGTTTAAGAATATCATTCTATTACATGGGTTATGCTATGATGTATGATTTATGATTTTGTGGAACACGAAAGAATTATTTCATTATGATATGGGTGGGACCTATATCTCCATCCAATGCATTGGGTAAATATTTATATCTCATGAGATAGACATGGCTGGAACGGTAAGTTAATCCAATTCTGTAATACAGGACTTGAACAATGAGTGAACTCGATTAAGAAAGGGACTTTGTCCACTAAGATGGTCATGGAAATAGTTCCTTGGGTACTATGTAAATCATATCATGTTCTTAATGGTTTCCACAATTACATGATTTATTCCCATTCTATTTTATCATGATTAATGTTTCCTTATGATCTATGACTTATGTACTGCCATGTTTTATGTCATTGCCCATGATTTTGAACTTTAAACATTATGTTCATGTTTTTAAGTTCAAAAGTATATGATTTGTTTTATTTTATCCATTTATACCCTTACTGAGCATTTGAGATCACCTTTTATATGTTTTCTTTTCCCCTAGGATTTAAAGAAAAGTTTTAGATAAGAAAAACAAAAGGGGGAGATCTGTATGGGTGATGTTGAAGATCTTTCACCACAATGAGAACATTACGTTCCATGTTTCGAAAGACACTAAACTATTAAGGTCCTTGAGTGTCTGTTTTTGTTATATATTATGTATTCCAAAAATTTAATGTGATGTCTATGTACGTCAAGCTTTGGTTCTCTACAGTTAGTATCAAAGGAAAGGATTAGTTAACCTTTGGAAACTAGGATGCGAAAACATTAGTGAAATCTCTAGAAATATTTAATGTATGTCTAGGAATATCCCTAAGGATAAGTATACATATAGGTTATAGTCCTAGAATTACGATAACGATCATATAATTTAACCTAAGATGTTAGATATCGCAGGTACCCCCCTTTATTATATTGTTTTCCCTAGCATGATTTTTGCATCTCAAACTATTCTTTTTGGCTTTTAGATGATGGCTGGTACCAAAAGGAACCTTGTTGATCAATGTAATGGACGATGAAATGATTGTCCTCTTGAACAAACCAATGTTATGGGAGATAGAGTGAAAAATATTATTGTTATACTTACACAAGCTATGAATCATTCTGGACTTATGAATGAGCAGAGAAGGGAACAATATTCTATTGAGTCCTTCATGAGGCAACATCCACCTTATTTCATTGGGACTTCTGATCCACTTGTTGGTGAAAAATGGATCAACACCATTGAAAAGATATTTTCCACACATCGTTGTTCAGCACATGAAAAAGTCATTCTTGCTATTTACCGTTTAAAAGGTGAAGCTGAACAGTGGTTGACTCTAATTATGAATACAAGGACCCAAGATAAAGTTGAATCCATAGAATGGGACGAGTTCAATAACTTGTTTTTTAGTAAATACTTCCCCTGTATTCTTCAAACAAAGGTGGAAAAGGTGTTCCTTGAGCTTAAGGAAAAGGTTGATGAATCTGTTGGTATATACGAAGAAAATTTACAAGCCTTGTGAGGTGTGAATCTGGATTTATCATCCAACTTGAAAGTAAAGTTGATCGATTTTTCTGTGGTTTAAAACCAAGCCTTTGAAAGGGAAATTAGCTATAAGAGACTCCAGTAGCTATGAAGAAATTGTGTGTTGTGCTATCAAGGTAGAAATGGAAGTTGGTGTTACATATCCATCTCATGGTTGGGATAAGAAACGAAAGATGGAGTTCAAGGAGAAATCTCTGAACAATGGTGAAAAGAAGATGAATGTTTCTTTATGCTCAATGTGTGGAAAGAATAACAGTGGAGATTGTATTAAAGGGACTAGAAAATGTTTTATGTGTGGAAAATAAGTTCACCGAGCAGTTGAGTGTCGAAGTAATGGAAAAGTGTTACTAATGATGTGAATAAAGAAAAGACTGTAGAGAATGCACCACCAACACTTCAATGCTTCAAGTGCAAGGAAATGGGGAATAATGCTAATCAATGCCCTAATCCAAGGGTTAATGAGGGTCAATGTGAGAAACCACTTAAGGCAATGGATAAAGGTAAGTCACATGCGATCACTATTTGTGATGATGAGTATGAAAATGATGTTGTATAATGATTAAGTGTTTATGTAATGGGATTTGAAAATAGTATCATGGAATCTAATTTTTGGTATTTTGGAATATTGGAATATTTATGTATTGGTCTATTGTGGTTTTCAATAATTTTATGGTACCAGAAACCATGGAATGTGATTGAGATATTTTTGGAAAGAATTTGATATGCGCATAATGAAGGGATAAGGAGAAAATGAAATGTTTGATAGTATTCATGAGCTCATGACTGATATAAAGACAAAGTTATTTCATAGTTTGAGTATATAGAATTTTTGGATTTTGGTATGTGGAATGAGGTAACTTTTGATAGCATTCATGATTTCACAAAGGTTCAAGGGGTATTCATTTTTCAATAGAATCTGTGATTAAGGTATTCACATGATTGGAATGTGACCAACAAGATATATGAGGGATAAATGATGGTATTCACATGCTTGTTATATGACCTTTTTAGTAATCTTCAAATTTATACTATGAGTTTGGGAAGAAGTATTTTGGATAAGACTAAAGATTCGAATGGATTATGTTGAACATAATTGAGTATTGTTTAAAGATAGAATTTTTTTTCTATATTATTGATAGAATGATATAATTGTATAGTTTTAGAAAAAGGAAAACCCATAGGATGGGCGACAACCCGTCACATCAGACAAGGATGCGGGAATCGAATCCACAACAAAAGTGTGACAGGCCTTTATCACCCACCACTAGCTTATAGGAAGTCCCCGGTTAGTAGAAACTAGTTTTATTTTATTAAGATGTATGATAGATGAAGTATAAGTTAATTTTTGGAATCATATATGATTAACCTCACCATAGATGGAATTATGTATATTTGATAACTTTTTATAACCTTTTGTTTGAAATAGATGGAATAACCCATAATTCTATCACATGGTCTTCTAACACTTCACAAATAACAAATTCATCTTCATTTCATTAAGAGATGAATATGAAATTTTTCAATGCATGAACAAAAGTGAGATTGTACCAAAATCAAGTAAGTATTTCTACTAATTAAAAAATTTAAACTTTAGGGAAATGATATTGAAAACCAAAATTTCCATCCTAGTGCTCTTATATCCGATGAATCAGATGGTACCATAGATCATCACAAATTTATGTCTTTCTGATTGATAGATTTTTCATAGCCATGATCTCTACCACTCTCCATCATAACTTGATGGTTAGATTTTTCTTCCATATCCATATTTTCACCTATGTTCTCCTATATGGAAACCCAATGATGAGTTAATTTATGTAGTCATTACATTTCATACTTTAGTTTTTAAAATTATGTTTTAGTATTCCTTTTTACGATGTGTGTTTCTATGAATAGTAATCGATTAATAAACCTGATGAATATCGTGGGTGAAATTCTTTTTAAGGGGGGTAGAATGTAATAACCCGATATTTTATAAGATATATTCTTTTCAATTTCTTTCATATCTCCTGTTGTACGATACACCAAGATTATCTTGAACTATAAGCAACACCGTATTAGCTTGCAGTATACACAACACTAATCTTGGATAGTGTTACACACTATTTCGAGTTTATTTGATAGTAGTAATTCTACGCAACATTGATTGTATACATATATATATATATATATATATTCAATTTTTAAATTAAATATTGTTGGATTTTCTTATACGCAACAACAAAGGAGTCTTGCACTACATGCAACCCTGACTTGGTTTTCATTACACGCAATCACAACCATCCTTGATAGCGTGTGTTCTACGCAATACTGGGTTTCACTAAACAACGATATATGGTTATAATATTATTATAAATATGACATTATGAATAGTAGTAAATAAATTTGGAATTTTATGAAGTTTTAATTCATCTTACACATTTCTAGAACATGGTATGAGAACAAAATCAAATTTTCTAGTAAAATAATTATTTTTCAAAAAATGTAGTTTTTCCACCTTTTGATGGCGCACCCACTTTAAATACAGTCATTAACATGTTTATAAGTTCAATTTGACAAAATAAAATTATTCATTAGAATCAGGATATAAAAATTTACTTTGGATAAAAATTTCATATTATTCTGATAACTTTCATATTTTAATGAATATTAAAAACACGCTATATTTTAATTAAAAACAACTTCTTTCATCGAAATAATTTATATATTTAGTTTATCTTTTTAATTGGTTTTAAAGTGTAATTAGAATATATTTTTACCATTTAATCCAATTTTTGTCAATTGAATTAATTTCAATTTGAAATTGGACATAAACTAGTGTCGATCTTTTCATAGTTATTGTTTCGTAAAAACACGCTATTTTTTTTATAATGGAAATTAATTTTAAATTTAATTAATTCCACTTCTATGTTTTCAATTTGGAAAAATAGGCATCATTTTTTAATTTGGAATATCAAATATAGCTTAGGCTGAATTTTTGGTATTTTCCTGAAAAACTTCAATTTTTGATGAATAGTGAACCCACTTAGTGGTAGTTAAAAAAGACTGACTGTTTCATTTAAATAAAATTTTAACACTTATATGAATTTAATTTAAAAAATCCTACATAAATGTTTGTTATCAAGAAGTAAAATTTTGTTCAATGCGATGAACATTTTTTGGTGCATAGTAACTTATGACTTTTATTTACCGCGGTTAAAGGTAAATAGGGTAATTCAAGGGTAAAAGAATATTATAATAATTCAAAATTACCTTAACACTTGTCCTATCATTATTGGATGAGTCTTGGACGACCATTGGCATCCTTGGGTCGATTTTGGGACCCCATTGAGCCACTTGGTACTGATAATGAGAATTTGTATTAATTAATTTAATGTAAAGACAAAATTGACATTAACAAAAAGCTTTTAGTAATTAATTTTTATAAGGGGTTATATAAATTATCATTTTGACTATAAATATTCATTGGAAATATAGAAATATTTCCTACATGGTGGTATTTTATTTATAATTTTTCGACATTAAATTAGTAAAATTATTTATGACACAATAATGATTCAGCGTTTATATCATTAATAAATGATTTAATTAAATAAGATTATAATGATTAAAATATTATCCAAAACATGTCCAATTCTGATTGGATGATTTTATTTATACCATGTGTCATCTTATCTCAATATTTAATTATTTTTGGACCTTTTTAAACCGAATATATGTTTATAATAAAATAATATTTTCACACATTCCAAAAGAGCCCCTCCTCCCCCTTATAAAAAGAGACCACTTCTATCCAATTCCTCACACCTCTCAAGCCATTTGGATCGTCCAAATGCTGAAAAATTAATCTCCCTACACCCCTCCCCTACCTCTAGAAGCCTTACCTTAGGGATAGATAACTCCAAGAAGACCATTTGGTTCAAACAAAATTAAGTTACCCAAATTAAAGGTAACGATTTCTCTTTTATTGTTTTCTTTTATTCTACTTCTCCAACCCCTAAAATATTTTTAATCCTTTATTTTGTAAGAAATAAAGTATACAAAATATACTATGATTTTTTTATGAGAAGGATTCGAACTACGCTTACACACACCTCCATCTAATGGATGAAGAGCATAATGTTTCTGTTGATGGAAAACTAACGCCTCACGAAACGATGATTGTTTTATTTTATCCTACCACCTCTCATAGTGGCCATTATGATAGAAATGTATTTATATATGATATATATTATGTTTATTATTATCTTATTCTTATATAATTCTGAATTATATCAAGCCTTTATGGTTTCCATAGTGGGTAAATACGATAATCTTATTTAACGAAGTGCGGACTACATTTCCCTCAAAGTGATGTGATTCGTTAATGGCTTATGTGGGATATATAAAGGATGGAGTTAATGATATTATATGTGATATTATAATATAATTATAATATACCTATTCCATTAAAATATTACATATAAATGAAGGTATCTTACATGCGTACGTACCACTTACCGTCTCCATAAACGGTGCACTTCATTTATTACCTCCATATGTTATGTACTATTATAAATACATGTATATACTTGATATATATAATGAATATATATGATATATAAATCATTATTTATAATCTATAATTAAGTAAATAATTATATAAGTAATAATATCAAGAACAACAAGTCGAAACAGGTACGATAAATGGAACGATTTTACCCAAAATGTTGCTTTAACATGAAATTGACAAAAGAACAGGTAATATAAAGTCATAAGTGAACCATATATGATATCATAACAATTAATTTGATTCTTTAATAATTCAATGACATTATTTAAATCATTATATAGGAGTTTCTCATACATACGAAGCATATCGGACACAAGGTAAGGGATAAATTAACTAATCTCATTTTTATCTAAGATTCTTTTTTCGTAAGTTTTTATGGCGGTTATTATTATCATCCATGTCAATGTTGCTTCATCAGTGGCATAGTGGTATGTGGTTGAGTTCCACAACAACGGTGTTCGGTGAGGTCTAAAGTTCGATTCCTAGGAGCTGCTCTTGGGTGAATTTCCGCCTCCCATGTACCGCTCGCCTTACCGGGTCACCCGGTGTCTCACCGAGTGGGAAGAAGGGCACATTTCACCTAGCTAACAAATTGTTGTGACGAACCATCTCTGATCGAGATGTAACCCCGTGATATTCTCTCTCCTCTCGGATGACAACAGATCCTCCCTGGACGAGGCTTCTCCGGATGATCTCTTCACTGGGAGGGGGTTCATAGGTGTGGAGGGTTCGAAAAGGACACTCCTGGGAATTCCCTTAAAAAACTATCATCCATGTCAATGTTTTCTAAAATTTTTTTCATCTATGTTTAATGTCCTTTTAATCCATTATTGACTTTTACTCTATGGTATGTAAGGAATCATTCTTTTTTTACCATTCGATATACTTTTTGACTTTTCCAACAAAAGTATGAGGAGAATGTTATTTTTAACTTATACAGCATGAACATATTTTTATGGTTTCAAAAAGACTCATTTTCTTGAAGAATTATATAAAATATTGCATGATTATTTTCAACAAAACCCTTTTCTTTTAAAATTGTATGGAATTTTTTGAAAAGAAAATTATTTTGAATATGAAAGCATGTTTTCCTCAAGAATTCATTTCAAGTGTTTTATCAAAACTGTTTCCATATAAAATGACATTATTTAATATGTTTATGTTTTAATAATAATGTCTCCATTATTTACATGGTTTAATTCTTCTTATGATGAAATGATATCCATTTTTTATATGGATTATGATGGCATGATGTTTAATAATCCCATTATATTACATGGGTTATGCTATGATGTATGATTTATGATTGTGTGGCACTCAAAAGAATGTTATCATTATGATATGGGTGGGACATATATCTCCCTCCAATGCATTGGATAATGATTTATATCACATGATATATACATGGATGATACAGTAAATTAATATGGTTTAGTAATACAGGACTGTAAAGAGGAGTGAACTCGATTCAGAAAGGGACTTTGTCCACTAAGATGGTCTTAGCAACAATGCCTTGGCTACTATGGAAATCATATCATGTTCTTAATGGTTTTCTAGAATTACATGTTTTATTCCCATTCTAATTTAACATGATTAATGTTTCTTTATGATCTATGCCTTATGTACTACCATATTTTATGTCATTTCCCAAACTTGTTATGTTTAAACATTATGTTCATGTTTTTAAGTTCAAATGTATGTGATTTGTTTTATTTTATCCATGCTTACCCTTACTGAGCATTTGTGATTACCCTTTATTTGTTTTATTTTCCCCAGGATTTAAATAAAGGTTTTTGGTAAGAAAAACAAAAGGGTAAGATCTTTATGGGAGATGTTGAATATCATTCACCACGATTAGAAGATTACGTTCAGAGTTTCTAAAGACACTAAACTATCACGGTCCTTGTGTGTCTGTTTTTGTTATGTATTAAGTATTCCACAACTGTAATGTAATTTCCATGTACGTCAAGCTTCAGGTCTCTACATCCATGAACATGCGTATTCAATTTAGGGATCTACGTTTTGTGAAAGATAATGATGTTGGCTCTAGAGCTGCGACTGGTGCGAAGCACATTATTACAATACTGGGACAAGTTACTCATGTAATAATCAATAACCATACATGTATTTAGCATACAGATCCACAATGTGGAGACGAAATTTTAGATCTCTTTATGAGATATCTTCCTCCGTAATTTAATGGGACTAAAAAACATTCGTAGAGGAGCAATGGGTAATAGCAGTAGAGAAGATATTTCCCACCAAGGAAAGTAATGAAATGGAAGAGTATTTCTGGTAATTTTATCATCTTTTGGGAGATTATGATCAAATTTGGTCACACAATCAAACAAAAAAGGAGGAAGATGATATAGAAAACATGTAATTGAGTGAATTTAATGATATTTTCTTAGAGAAATATTTTCCTCGTGAATAGAGAGTGGATATGGAAAAGAGGTTTTGGAGTAAGAGGTAAGAGGAAGATAAAAATATTGAAAAGTATCATGATAACATCAAATGGATTGAAATGCCTGATGTGGACTAAATACATAATCCAAAGAGTATGATTGATCGATTATTCGATGGCCTAAATCCTTTCCTTGGGTGGGGGCCAGACTATAAAAAATTCTCATCATTCGAATATAATGTTTCATGTTCATTCATGATATAAAATGATTTTACTAAGTCAGATGAAATTATTGAAAAGTAATAGGATAAGAGTTTTGATGAAAACTCTTGAAAAGGGAATAAGAAAATGGGGATGATGGGAAAAGTTAACATTCCACCCTATGATAATTGTGGAATTAAACATCGTGGTTCATGTATAAAAGGAAAAGGAACATGCTACAATTGTGGACATAAAGACCATGATAATGGAGTTTCCAAGGGGTCGAAATCATCTATAAATTTTAAATGAAATAATTTTAAGAATATGTGACACTATGCTAATGATTTTCCAATTCCTCATGGAAATATACCTAAAAAAGTAAAAGGGAGTAGGGACCAGATTATTTGATCACACCTGTTGATATTGAAGTTCATATTGGCATGGTGGCATGTACTTTAGTCATTTACTCAAACATGGACAATTATTTATTTGATTATGGATCATGAAATTCATTCATATCTTCCCAGTTTTCCATGAAAATCAGATTTTTTGGATATGATTTAATAAGGGAGTTGTCATTCAAATCATGTTTGGGAATTATCATTTAAAAATACTTGTGTCAAGTATTCTCTAATATGGAATATAAATGTTCTTTATCTGAATATTTTATTATCTTACCAATGATTGAATTTGATATAATCCTCAGTATGGATTTATTTTATATGAATGATGTGAAATGTTTTTTTAAGAAAAAAGTGCTTACAAATTTTGAAGATAATGTGGTATCTGTTATCATTAGAGTAGAAACAACACCATCTAATTCATATGTAGAACCACTTCCATTAGCTTTACTGAATTAAATTATTGGGGAGGAAGGGAATGCAATAAATATGGGTGAGGAATTTAATTTCCAAAAAGGGGACATACCTTTTTTGAAAGAATATGTTATGTGATTATATAGGATCTACATAGAAACCCTTGAGAGCGGGAAATTGAGTTTTCCATTATCATAATTCCTAATTCAAGGCCCATATCGAATACCCCTCATATAATGGCCACTTTAAAATTAGTGGAACGAATAAAAAACATGAGTAATTGAGTGTTAAAGGATTTATTTTCCTCAGTGATTCTACATGGGGATCCCCTATTTTTATGAAGAAAGATGGATCTATGAGGTTGTGCATTGATTATAAGGAGATTAATATTATAATAGTAAAGATGAAATATCCCCTATTATAATTTGATGATTTATTGGATCAAATTCATGGAACCCAATATTTATGAATATTGAGAATTGATATAGATTTCATCAGTTGCATATGAGGAAAGAATATATTCCAATGACAGCCTTTCATACAAGGTATGGTCATTACGAGTTTACAGTAATGCCTTTTAGATGGACTAATACACCCTCTGTTATAATGGTTATAATCAATCATGTTTTCAATTAATATATTTATGACAAAGTGAGGGTATATATTAATATTCTAAATGTATTCTCTAAAAGCTATGATGATCATGATAATCAATTGTGAACTATTCTGAAGACTCCTAGAAGATATGATTTATATGGGATGTTAAAAAAGTGTGAATTTTGGCTTCTATCAGTTTCTTTTTTTTTCATATTTCCTCTAGGGATAGAATATCAATTGATCATATTAAGACAATAGCAATGTAATAATGACTTACTCTAACGAACATAAATAACTTATGTAGTTTTATAGGATTAGAAGTTTATAATATACCTTTCATTAAAAACATCACACATTTTGCCAACTGAATGACCAAGCATACATGTAAGGGGGTTATGTTCATATGGATAAAAGAATATGAGGTATATTCTGAATAATAGAAGAGGTTATTAGATTATTCTCTGATCTTAACTCTACCATCAGGGAAAGATGGGTTTTTTATCTATAGTGAAGCATAAAAGAATGGAATTGGTTGTTTTCTTATGCATAATAATAGTGTTTTTGACAATATATCAATTCAATTAAAAATTCATGAATAAAAAATTTCTAATTGTGGTCTTATGTTTGCAGCATTGATCATTTCTCTGAAAATAAGAATACCTTATCTCTACGGAAATTATTTGACATATATATGGATCAAATAAGTCCAAAAATTATCATCTCACAAAAATATATCAATATGAGGAAAAATCGATGGCTTAAACTACTCAAGGATTATTATTATTATTCCATCTACTACTTCCCAGGGAAGGAAAATAAAGTTGCTAATGAATTGAGCCTAAAGGTTCATGATGTTCTCAAAAAAATGAGGATTGATAAGGATCTTTTGTACATGGAAAGAGTACATATGGATATGAGAATTATCATAGATGTTGAAATATCAGTACTTTTTCAAATTATTTACTATCTATATTTATTATAATGAATTTAAAATTCAATTAATGATGACAATAATCATTGAAAGAAAACTAATGATGTGAATGATGGGATGTTGGATAACTTCATATGTGAAGATGAAATTCTTAAATTTGAAAAGAGGAAATGTGTTCCCTCTATAACCAAGCAGAAAATGTAGACATTGGATGATTATCATAGCTCAAAATTCAATATACACCTTGGAATCACAAAAATTTATAAATATTTGAAAGAAAATTTTTGGTAGGATTAAATGAATAGGGATATTGATGATTATGTATCAAGATGTCTAGCATGTAAACATGTGAATGCCGAACAACAACATCTTAGAGGAGGCAGGAATCTTTAACCTATTTCAACATAGAGATGGGATAACATAACTATATATTTTGTCACTATATTACATATAAATCAATGAAAGAGTGATAAAATATGTGTAATAGTTTACTGAATTAAAAAATATGCACATTTCCTTGATACAGGGGATGTTTTTCATCTAGAGCACCCCTCACAACTCAATGTCATCGATGTTGTCAGACTTCATATAACACCTCTATCAATTGTTTCAGACTGTGATCCAAAATTTATATAAAAAATATATATATGTCTTTAGAAATCAATGGATATTGAGATTCTATTGAGTACAGTTTATCACCCACAAACTTATGGGAAATCAGAAAGGATGATCTAAACCATATAGGGCATGTTGAAATCATGTTTACATGACTTTAAAGGTATGTGGTATGAATATTTTCATTTACTATAGTTTTCAGGCAATAAATATTTCAATTAAATTATTCGAATTCCACCATTTGAAGCCCTGTACATAAATATATGTCTTAAACCAACATGATGGGATGAAGTTGTAGAAATGAATATTCTGGGACTAGAGCTTGTGGAGGAAACAAAAATAATGTCAAAACTATTCAAAGCCATATCAAAGCATCTAAAATCATAGAATATATCTATGCTAATAATAGAAGGAAGAATATGGAGTTTAACGTAGGAGATCCTATTTTTTCAAAAGAACATCAATGAAATGGTGTAATAACATTTGGGAAGAAAGGAAAATTAATCCCTAGGTAAATATGGCCTTTTAATATTATAGGGAGAATTTGAGGGGTTTCATATATTTTGGATAAGCTACCTATCCTGCCTAATGTAATCAATGTATTCCATGTGTCACTGTTGGGAAACTACATCCCAGACCCACACATGTACTCACATATAAAGGTATAGAAGTGGAATATGACCTATCATTCTCTGAAGAGACTATCAAGATTATAAAAACTAAAGAACAAGTGTTGAAAAATTAGATGACTTAACTGGTAAACATAATCTGTAAAAATCATAAAATTGAAGAGCCATCCTGGGGACCTGATAAACATATGATGAAGAACTACACAAATCTATCATTGATGTAAAATTATGGTATTTTTGTAAATGATGATTTTTTAAGGGGGAGATACTGTAACACCCTATGATTTAGTATATAAATTTAATATAGAATGCATAAAACACTGAGTCTCTAAAAACACCACATCATCATAACCTATCAAGAAAACATAATTTTTCCTCCTTTTTTATTTGAATTTTGGAAAACTGGCATACATGGTTGGGTTCAGTAAGATATTTAGATTCTGATAAGATTAACATAATTTTTGGTGAATAGTTACATTCACTTATGAATTGTAATATGAATATTAATATAACCCTTTTGAATAAAAAATCTTATTATTATTTTATTATGTTAATGTTATAAGATAATGAGATCTTGATTAATTTTTGAAGGTGATATGAAACAAATTATAATTATTATTTTTAGAATAAATAATGATTTCAATTAAAAATTTAATTAAAAATATTTAGAAAATTATTTCAAAAAAATATAGTTATTTTTTGATTTCTACATGTCTAAAAATTATTAGGGTAAATTTTTGGGGTTTATCTTAATTACTCGAATTTTATATGAATAATAAAAACGTGGTAATTTAATCTATATACAATTTTCGTTAAATTAACTATTATATGAATCATGGATATTGTAAGAAAACATGGTTCACACTCAAATGTACATATTAATATTCTTGTTCCCAGTAATTAATTCTATTGGTTTTCATTAGAAAAATAATAAATTAATTGGAAAACCCTCTTCTCATCCACTATACCCCCTCACTCCATCTTCTCTTCACTCATATAAAGACTTTTACATTGTATTAGTTCTTATAAAATATTCTCCCATTCTTCTCCCGCATGTCTAACAAACCTTGGTCTCATAGAAAAATATCTCCCCTAAAGATGATATTAGGAAATATTACTTCAAGTGGTAAAGTCCTGTTTTCATTTATTTTATTTCAAGTTCCTTGAGTTTTTTTCAGTCCTCAACGCCTTTCATCAAAATGTTGTGATGACTCTAGTTCCTTAATTGTACTAGATTTTTTTATAAATAAATAATTCTTCATCATCTACGCTTTCACCCTCTTTTATAAAAGAAATGAATACACAGTTCAAGATGTGCTAATTTATCAGATTCAAGGATGACAAGTTTTAAATTTCAATTAACATCTTCAATTATGGCCATGAAACGATTTTTTGGATTAAACACACTAAAATATATGTTTTTTATGTTTTTTATAATTGTGGAATCATTTTTTTACACATGATATTAATTTTAATATAAAAATGACTTTATTGTGATAAGACAAACTGCCATGTAACCAAAAAAATTGTCAATAATGTTAAATATAATTATTAATATTTACTCCCAATAACCAAAAAAAATTTAAGCATGAAATATTTTGTTTTTTAATTAATCATATAAACCTATTTTCTAGAAAACACTTCTCAATATACATGTTTATCAGTACAAGAATATAAGTAAATCAATCATGAAAACCATGGAAGAAAACACTCTAAAACAATGAAAATTAGTCTCTTAAGCCATCAAAAGGCCATGAATGAACATAATAAGGTTATAATAAATCAAGTAAATATATAATTGGTTATATAATAATTAATTTACGAACCTGAATTTTTTTTATTTAGGTCATTAAGATCACGTGAGTAACACCTTCAGATTTCTCTAAGGGTTTTCTACCGGAACTCCCATTTTCATTCTGTTCAATGTTATTATAACATACCACAATAAAATACTCATTAATTAATTTTTACTCTTAATATTTTTTTTAATATTATATATATTTTTACCAACCATAATACTATGTTAATTTAAGGTAATTAATATATTTTAAAAGGATCTAACAAAAATCATGCCGAAATACTTTCCCGACTAATGGAAATTTATGGAATTCATTAATATTTTCAAGTTCATTCTATAATCTATTTTTAAAAAGAATTATAATTTTTAAATAATTAATTTTATTATTATAATAATATATTACTTCATTTCTCTTTTTATACAGAATATTTTTCAAAATAACTCTCCATTTCAATTTAAAAGAGTTTTTATCTCATGAATTACTCGATGATTTTATAAGGGTTCTTCATCTGTTTCAACACTACTGTTGATTATTATGTATTATTGGGATTAATATTTTTTTATTATCTACCATATTTAATTAAATTATTTATGATTAGTTAGACTATGGTTGTGGTATCATAAACCCATTCACCAATTTATTCTCAATGGATAGTGTTTCTTCTTAATGTTCAAGTAAAGTTATATTCATTTAATAAGTTAGTGTCCATATAAATATTTTTGTTCCTTATTTTTATATCTATTCATATGGAAAACTATTTGGACTTAATATGTGATGGTTAGGGCCCTATATATCCCCTATATGCATTATTAGATCTCATTACAAAAATAGAAATGGACTTCATCAACACCTTTCCCATTTTTAGATATGGTTGTGGTCGAAGCCTTCCTCATTTTTAGATGTTTAGGCTGAGGACTTCATGGTATGTTTTATAATGTCTAGTATATACATTTCCCTCATTATGAAGACAGAAATTTGTAGTTCATATAGTTTTTTTGACTAGTATAATACCCATGATTATGTTTTATTTTGGAAATAATTCATCAGCTCTTATTTCTACCCTAATATGTTCAGGTTTTTTTTAACGGAATGAGTTTTAAATTATTCACCCTGCCTAATGTTTATGTTTTTGATATATTCCCCTCCATTTTTACCCTTAGTGAACATATGATATCACCCATTATTATGATTCATTTTTTCCCAGACATAAAGAGGTATATTATGATTAAATTTTAGAGATAATCATAGAGTGGTGTATTTTCCAAATGGTAGTTTTTTGTTGATTTTCATTTCAACTTTTAATGTTGATCTTATGTATGTATCCCTCATTCTAAACATAAAAAACTATATATTCATTTGGGATAAGATTTTCTTGTAATAAGGACAATGTAATGTAACTAATAAACTGACACTGGAAAACTGGTATCGATCTTTTAGAGTTACATAATTATAATGTAATCATTTAATACATTTTATTGAATATATTAACATGCAAGAGAATTATTCTTGGATAAATAGTAAAGCAAGGTTGGATTTCCTTAAAATTATTTCAATATATTTAATTCCAAAAAAATGAAAATGTTTGTAAAATTAAAAATTTATAAATATAAATGAAAAAAATATATAATTTTATTTTAGAGAGATCAAATAATTCCCTTGGGAGTAACATAAACATAAAAAAATAAATAATGATGAGATTATGAAATAAACTCCCACCTCATTCTCAACTTCTTTATTATATATCTAAAACTCAAATATAATAAATATATATTTAATATAAATTATATATAAGACCATATTAATCAATATAATAAAATATGTAACATACATAAAGTATTCAATCAACTATTTATTAAAATAAAATTTCTAAATCATTATTCATTGTAATAATTAATTTGTTTTTCCTATATTATACCCGGAAATTCAGTCAGAGGCGAGCCTCTGACCATTTATTACATAAATGAAAATCTTGCAGAGAAGAACACCAAAGAGAAATGACATGTACACATCATATTAGTCTGATCCATCACCATACCCATTATATACTGTGTCATCTGTAGTAGCTGATTCCCACTCTAAGCTATCGTAATGGTGCAAAATCTTGGCGTACTTCCTTCTGAGATTCAACTTCTCTAAAGAGAGAAATTCCTTAGCAGACCGCTCTGCCCAACCTTCCCTCCCAATGGAGGACGTGGTAGTCATTGGCTTCGGAAAATAAGAATAGTCCCTCTGTGGCCTTCTTCATGGTGGGGCAGTCATCACTTCTGCATTCCCTGAAACCTTGCATTTCCCACCCTGGACAACATCACTTTAGGAGGCCTGGACCATGCCACCTTCATTCTCTTTGTCACTATCGAGACCATCCCCCCATTTCCCAGTAATGTGAACAACACGGTATCCCTCCTCCACACCCCGTTCCTACTGAGATTGGATGTTAGAATCAAGCATATCAAGACACTATGAGTTACCCGTAAGCGCACTACCAACATTTTTCCCCTGCTTCAGGAAGAGATCACCACCAATAGCCTCCTGTCATGTGCTTCCATCCGTATTGATTGAAAAAACATCCTCAGTGTTAGCAACTTTCCCATTCCCCAGCTCTTGCATACAATTTCCAGTGGAGTCAAGATCAGGAACCTCAAAATCATCCTCATTCCTTTGCAGTGGTACAACAGAACCATTTGAGTCGACAACATTCTGCCCCTCCAAGGCTTTTTCCTAAATTATATGTTTTATTAGTTCCAGTATTTTTATTTTTTTAATTGTCTAGACAACTCATTTTTTTAAAAAAAATGATATAAATATAAATATAATATATATTTATTTAGTTTTTTTATTAATACATAATATATGTATATATAAAAACTACACTTTTCAAGAATATGGTTGGTCATATGTATGATCAAACTATTTAGTGTTTTTGACGGATTGAATGGATGGATGATAATTAATTTGTCACATTTAAATAATAATTATGATAAAATATGATTCCTATATATTCATTAAATATAACCATATTACCATCCATATATAATTTAAATGAAAAATAAACCTCATCACTAAATGGAATTTATAGTCCACATATACACATGAGGGATGTTATCCACATCCAATAGATAAGAAGGTAAGATGTTAGATGTGATATTAAAATTAAAAAATCAAAATTTTATCATCATTATAATAAATATAAAATAAACCCATTATAATAATCGTCCATAAAATATGCAGATGAAAAAAATTGTAACGAAATAGGGAGATATTAAGTCATACTTATGAAAGATTGGTTCATTCACCTTACATTTGATATAAAATATAGTGGATTGTTTTAGTTTCATCATCATTATAAATTTTTAATATATTTATGATACTTAATTTATTATTTTATGAATAATAATATAGTTATATTTTGGTGACAAATAAGATGTAAATAGAATGATATCTGGTATTATGATTACCTCTTCATTAGGAGACCTGTTTAAGATCATTTCTTATTGAACATATGCCATTTTTTGGAGACCAACACCAATATAATTTTTATAAGGATTATGGAAATAATATTGGCCTATTTTGTTTGGGTTTCTCAATTATTTTTAATGATGTGGTGGATGAACTGTCATTTTATTATGATAAGAATGGATACCCTTTAATTATTCAAAAGTTTAAAATATAACTAAGAAATTCTCTAAAAAAATTGTTCCAAATATACATGTATTCAAATATATTGTTATATATGGTTGAAATTTCATGAAAAAAATATTATTATGGGTTGTGTGGTATTTTAATCATTAATTTGTTTACCTTTCCCCATAGATAATGAATTATAATAATTAATGTTATAAAAAATTCAATATTAATTTGTAAAAAGTATACTTATTATGTGGAAATTGGAAAATACATAGATAAAGGGTGAAATATTATATCCTATATTTTCCCCTTATCCTCATTCTAGTGTTTAAATATTTTTATAAAAAGTTTAAAAGGAAATCATATTTTTATAAATGTCAATATCTCCATTTGACATTATTTGTTTAATTTGACTTTAAATACATCAGGATAATGTTTTAAGTTCAATATAAAATATCAAAATATACCTAATAGGTTATATTTATTTTTAATATTCATGTATCAAAATAAATCATTATCCATAAAATGTTATTGAATTGTATTTTATAAAGGGGATAAAGTCCATATATATATATATCAAAGGGCTATGAAATAATGATGCTTTGGGGAATTTTGTCAAGAAAGTATTAAAAACAGAGGGGGAAGGTCACTTGTCATATTAAATATAATTAATTGGTTATTAGGATTGTCTAATTAAGAAAGGATGTTTTGAATTTTGTTTCCCTTCAACCATGTGTCAAATATCTTCTTGTGAATGTTGAAAATGATTATGCATCTATGAAATTATTAAGTGATATATTAATTAATTAAAATCACATTTTCTATAGACATCACTGTAATATAGGAATCAATTTCATCTTGGATATGGTTAATATAATGGTAATTAAGTTACTCAAGTCCCTTGAGAATTGTTAATGATTCAAAAATAAGGGAATCCCCCCTAGTTGAAGGAAACAATTAAAAAATATAATGTAATTGATTTTATCTGGAAAATTCCCTCCACGTGAAAATGTAATTTCATGAACTATCCACATTAATATTTAAAATTTTATATAAAGGGATCCATTTCTCCAATTTATCATGTTATTATTGGATAATTACCATGGAAAT
The DNA here is from genome assembly GCA_963277665.1 of Viscum album. Classification (NCBI taxonomy): domain Eukaryota; kingdom Viridiplantae; phylum Streptophyta; class Magnoliopsida; order Santalales; family Viscaceae; genus Viscum; species Viscum album. The sequence goes on from CAUJRU010002096.1 coordinate 24,204, forward strand.
CAAGTCTATAAAATTCATGATAAACCACAAGGATGAGGATATCTCCTACTATTTGAGGTGAGGTACCAACTTGACAGCAAAGGATTTGGGATGGAAAATCATAGTTGGACATGATCTTGGAATAACTGAATATATGACCTTTTATGTGAGTTCCAAATAATCCAATAGATTTTAACCATTACCAATGACCTCATTTTATGCTCTTTGATATTTCCAACAATGTCTTGAAACAATGTGTGAAGAAAAGCACCAATCAAGAGTCCATGCACAACCATGACACTAAAAGAAAAAAGTCCAATCAATACGAAGGAAGATCACAATCCATCAATGAAATTTATAAATATAAACCTTCCATGGGGCTATCATGTCTTTTTAAATTGGTGAAAATTAATATTCCCTAGCTTCTCTCCCCATCATTTTTAGGGTGTTCCTTGTAATGATTCCTTTGGACAAGGATGTTAGATTTCGTGAGAATATCATTACACAAGAGGGTACCACACTGAATATCATGAATATACCATGAATTAATATTATTCAAATATTCATTTTACATGAATAATCTCATCAATGAAGTAGTAAAATAAGTATTTTTAATTCATTATTAATCACAATGATTCGATTTGAATTCATTTGTTGTGTGTTGATCGTGTATGCAGGATTAATATTAAATTAAACTTTTTCCCTTCTATGAATACAATTTTTAAAAATATTTTACAATTTGGAATCTAAATAAATATTATTATATTGTATTGATGAATAAAAATGTTTCTGAAATGAAAATTATAAATAGAAAAAGATATTTTCCAAAATCAAGTAAGATTTGGTTTACCGTTGGGTGTAACTATAAATGTGTGTTCTAAAATAACAAAAAACATGTAATAACCAATTTAATTGAAATATTTATATCTTTTATCTTTTAAACTCAGGAATTCCCCCTTTTGGCACAATCGTTAATTTTAAAAACATAGTAACAACATTTACTTTTCTGGAATTACCAATGTTTCACTCACATATCTTATAAAATTCCACCCACTCTTTTATACATTCCACAATTTTAAACCACATTTTTTCTTCTAATAAATACAAATATCACTAAATTAATTACCTTATATGATCTATGTAGGCTTATATTGGACCTAAATACATCCATGGAAGGCTTCTAGTGAATGTTGAAGATGTCCATTTGAGTAGGAAGCAACATTCTTCAATGAGAAACATTATTTTTTCTATTCCTCCACCCCCATTAAGTAAAAAATAAAAATATATGTTATAAAAATCATTGTATATTTGATATATTTATATGGTTTTATGTTAAATTAATGTCAAAAAACCATCACCTCTTCCTTGAAACAAGTTACTGAATCATCATTAATGTTTACAACAGAATACCGCCCCACGAACTAATATCATTTTTTTCCATTACGATCTCTCATAATTGGATATAATGATTTATTATATATATATATATGAAATTATTAAAATTTTGAAATCAGGATATCACATATTTCTTCTCAAAATTTATACTTTGGGAATATGATATCATCACTTGTGTGTAAAATAGACTAACACATCATGAAGCGATGTGATTTGTACATGTTTTTTCACAAAAGGTAATATGGATGTGTTCAATAGAAATATCGGGTATATATGATCAAAAAACTAATATATATTTAAAATATATTATTCACCCTTATTTTATTCTCTCCTTCGATAAAATGGGAATATAATTTAAGCGTACTTACGACTAACCATTTACATAAATGCTGTATTTAGTTTCCTATTTCTACCTTTTCTAGATGACCGTAAATACAATTATATTGAATATATAAGATATTTATATCAGGGTTAATATTCTTGTTATTATGGTAACAAAAAAAACTTTTGATTAAAAATAATAAAATATCATAACATATTAAAAAACATATCAGTAATTCCCTAAAAGGTGACTTTAATGTGGAAATGATAATAAACAAGGAATAAATGGTCAGAAGTAAATAATATATATATATATAATTATAATAAATATAAATTTATGATAATATAGAGATTAATATTAATGAAAGATGTCAACACTCAAGGTAAGGGATTTATAGTCTCTCTTTTATTTCTGGGAGACATATACAAATTAACGACAAATTAATATTTTTGGTGAATATACAAAAACATTGAAATTTTATATCATGAATATCAATATTTTAATAATAATTAATTAATCATTTTTCTTTATTCATTTTTTGGGGATACTTAACCTAATGAAGACTAATGTGTTAATGGGTTATCATATTAATTTTTACTACTGTGAGACACATTCCTTATTCACCACAAGTTTATTTTATGTGGACTATATAACTAATATGAATTTATTTTATGATTATTATCCAAATTTTAATGCACTTATATATCCATTTTATGATTGTTATTTAATTGGAAATATTGATCAAAATATAACAAATTGGTAGGGGATTTTTTCTTCAATTCTTGTTACTTGAGATATATGTTATATTATAATCTTATAATATTTTTGGAGTTTTTTAAAATTACCCATTATCATTTAATATCATAAATTCTTTTATTTGCATAATAATGTAAATTTCTGTTTTCTGTATTTATTTTTGTGGATTTAAATTCATTTTAAAAAATGTGGTAAATATTTTATGTAAAATTCTCAACATTAATCCTGATATTTTATGTTTATAGCTTTAATGATATAATTTTATGATTCATTTCCCATGAAACACATGAATTTATGAATCCATTAATTATTCCATTAGGAAAAATAATTTTCATTAATTTTCATCACATTATATACAAAATAGTTGAACTAATTGTTATAAGAAAAATCATATTTATTTTCTCACTTCTATCGAAAAACCTTTTTCATAAATAATTATATTCTCTATGTATTTTAGAAAAAATATTTTAAATAGTATTCAAGAATAATTTTTTGAATAACGTTTTACCCATGTATATTTTTTTCAAAAAATATTGATGGATTCTTATAATCATTTTCAGAAAATTTTTTTATTTTACAAAAAATGTGAAAGGATATATTTTTTATTGTCAATGGAATGTACTAAATTTTCCACTCTCTTTTACATTATTTGTTTTTAATATTTCTTTATTATATTTATTGGAATTTTAAAATAAAAGTATATTTATATTTTTTAATGTTTGAAAATTTATTTTTTCAAATGATAAAAATTTTTAATCATAAAACGTTTTAAATGTTATTAACAGATCCATTATATGTTTCCAAAGTTATTTTATACTAAATGGTTTTATAAAATATTTTATGTCTTAAAAATATTATATAATTTGGAAACAAATATTTTCCTCATGAAATTTTTTAAATGAATTTTACAGATTCCATTTTATTTTTTCAAGGTTATTTTCAATGAAAATAACTTCTACAATTTTTTAGTTTTGAAAAAAAATATTAATGATAAAAAGTTATTTTCCTCATGAAAGATTCCATGTGATATTTATTTATTAATCATTTTCCATCTATGTCGACATCCATTGATGTTAATTATGATTTATTGAGTATATAATCCAAGGATACCATTCTCACACTTTCTCTACTGTTTTCATGTTTACGAGGAACATATTTTTATGAAACACATTTCACGTTCATGGGGGTATATAATTATAATATGATTAAGAAACATTTTTCTTTTCATATGGTCATACATTTAGTAAATGTTCAAGTGATTATAAAAACAATTTTTAAGGGTTATGATATTATGAATGTTTAATGAAATTATGGAACACATGTGTATAATATTTCTCATGTGATGGATGAGACCATTATCTCCTTCAAAAGAATTGGGTATGGATTAATGTTATATGATAACTATTGTATACATGAGGTTATCCAAATCCCAAAAGTGGTTACACATGAGGTTATCAATTGCTCAATAGAGGGTATATGATAGGTCATCCCAAGAAAAAAAGAGTGTAAATGGGTGGTTATACCAAACCTGAAGTATGTACATTCGTTATTATCCCAAGCCTTTAAAGTTATTAATGTCTTGGTGGGTATAGTAGACATAATATTTTCTATGATTATGTATATTTTAGAAATATAGATCTTATGCTAATTTTATGCTCCAAATCCTCAAATTTATTGATTCAGTATGATTAATGCCTAATGGACATCCATTTTTTATTTCTTGACTCATGATTATTAAATATGATATAAAGGGTATTGTTTTTGTAATGGACCAGACCTCTCCGGTCCATTCCTTTTTGAAAATTTTGTGCTAGAGGTGTTCTGAGAGGTTAAGGTGACATGGGGGTGCGTTTTGGTGGACTTTTAAGGAAATATAAAGGGTTATCACCTTTACATGGGAGGTGCACGGTTTGCCTAAACCGTGCGGCCAAACCATGCATGGCTAGTCTTGGAGGCAGTGGCTAACACACGGTTAGCACAGGGTGTGTCTAACCATGTGTACTAACCACGCGAGGAGTGATTGTCGAGGCAGAAGCTAACACACGTTTAGCATACGATTTGCTAAACTGTGCTGACTAACCATGTGGGAACTTAATGTTAGATCCTAAAACTGTGTATCTAACTCGTTTTAACTTTAATCACCTCGTTTTAGCCCCTAATCGTCCATAACTCGGTATTACATTTCCTTGGAGGTAGAATAACATCTCCCAAGTGTTTTGGAGGTGATTCGGAGGCTTCTCTTCGTGAATCGAAGAAGGTTTCTCGAGGTATGTGGTCCTTTTTTGGTTTCATAGATCTATGTTGATATACTCCTCCTATTTTCTAGGGATCTTAGATCTACGCCCGTTATGGGTAGATCTAAGTTTGTGGATGTCGTTTGTGATGAGCTTTAGTCTTGGTTTTGTTAGGAGATGAGATCTAATGGGATTTGTGGAGAATCGACCCGGTTTCATGGGCGCTCATCGACTGTTGTGGTTTCACTCAAAAACATTTAGTTTAGGGGATTCATGGCTTCTCTAATTGTTTTTGTGCAATCATAGAGTTAGCATGATTTAGTCCTTTGGATTACAATGGAATTGACCTAATTAAATACTTGAACCGGATTAAAAGAATTAGTGATCACATGTTGTTTCTTTGTATAGTGATAACAGTTCGCCTCTTGATTTGCTAGATATTGTGATATATATGACTTTCTTGTTGGCATGTTGCTCTTGATGAAATTGATAAAGAATGTAAAGCTAGAATTAATTGATAATTAATTAGATAATGATAATTATGAATGTAAATGAATCTGGTTGTTTTTGTTGTGGATGTTCTTCCAAATTGATGTTAATCAAATTGATGCCAATGTACATGATTATCTAAGTTGGTTGGTATACTCAAAATATGTTAGTGTTTGATGTTTGAAGGCTATATTCCTTGTTAAAGGGCCAAGAGCCCAATTTTTTGTGATTTTTGTTTTCCTGCTGCTTGTTCTGTGTTGTGACCTTGGAGGGGTGTTGTGATATCTTGTGTTGTTATGTGACCCTGGAGGGGTGTTGTGATATGTGGAGGAAGGGAGGCCTTGTGGTTGTGGTAGCGGATGACTCCTAGAGTGGCGAGATGCATCAGTTAATGCATGTGGGTGTCGTGGATGACAACAGGGATGATGGAATGGGATGGATGTGGGTGTTGGATGCTTGGTGCTTTGTTTGGTTGTTTATCAGCATTACTTTTCCCCACTTCTCTAGGAATCTGGTCTTACTTACCCTTCTTTAGAAGGTGGAGAAGATGCGCGGGGTACGCCACATACTTTCCATGTTTAGCCACTCGAGGAAGAATGTTCCTACGCTCTTTCTATAGGCGGAAAAGACTTTACGGGTAGTATATCTACTGGCCATGTTGAGCCCCCTTGTGTTTAGTATCATAAGATGCTTTTCTAGAATTCCTGGGAATATGGGAAAGTAATTCTTGAAATAAAAGTTTGATTAAATGGTGATAATCCACGAGGATGGAGATGCTGGAATTTAATGGTGATGTAGTAAATTTAATGCAACAGTAAATTTTGAATGTGATGCCAAGAAAGTTAATGTGGGTTTTTCATGGTTAACTAATTATGGAAGACGTAATTAATGTATAGTGGAATTGATGAAAAAAGTAATTAAGTAACCTAATGATGTTTTTTAACTGGTTGTGTGCTTATAGGATGCCTAGTCTTAGAAATAGTAGCCCGGAGTCCGAGAGACATTAGGTGCAATTGAGGCTAAGACAAGGTTATGCCCATAGTGTGGTTGTGAGTTATATATATTCTGTACTTTTCGTGTTTCTATATGTTACTCCACCCTATCGGTAAGGGTAACTGACAACTAGGGGATTCTGAGCCCAGGGGGGTGTTTTCCACAACATTCCTGTGGGAGGATGAATGGCTGACTACCCCCTTTGACTTCGCTCTCTTCTTTTGGTAGATACTAGTGTCATTAGGACAACGGTTAGTTTTCCCCATATATGTGTGTAGAGGGATGTAAAGGCTTGTGGTTATTTCCACACATATATTCTAGATATAATATTCTATGGACTACTATAGGTGTAACGTGTATAGGATATAATTGCTTGAGGATCCCTACGCGGTGTAAGGGCTGTAATGGATTGAGCTACAATACCCAACATATGATTCACATTATGCAGGTTGTGGGGGCTCCCGGAATCTACCTGGTTACTTTTGGTTGTGAGGATGGTGTGGTGCTTCACCCAGGTGTCTGTGGGCAAGCCTTTGTAGTGCACGTGGTGCAGATTGTGGAGATTAGACCAAGTTTATACGGGCAAGCCATTGAAGAGTATCCATGGTGTGGGGTTCCCTTGATATTCATTTATCTATGATATATTCTTGTATGCATTACTTGGGGAGAGAATACATGGTGCGGTTTGGAACTTAGAATACATGTTTAGGTGATGAGCTAGTTTCACTTGTTGTTCACTATCCTTTATCATGCTTTCTTTGCCATTGTATGAGATGCTTCGGGGATGATCCTACTAAGTATGCTGCTATACTCAACCTACGTATATATAAACTATTTTTCGGTTCACTTGGAGTAGGTTAGAGATTAGGCTGGTTACTACAAGCTTTGGTTGCAGGAGCTATTCGGGTTTTTAGTTGTGTGTTGTCTTTTCCTTTCTATTGGGTACTTGTAGTTTCCCCTGCAGTTGTTGTACTTTTTCATGGCCTTACATATAGGCACTTGAGTTTTCTTTTAAATTTCAGTTATGAGTTGGAGTTTTTTGGATTCTATACTATCTCTCTCTTTAGAATGTGTTCTCCTAGAGGATAATGCCTCCCATTTGTGTGTTTAATATACCCTCGGTGCTAGTCGCCAACCCGGGGCCAACTGGAGGCGGGACTCAGGGGTCATTATCTCCCGTCTCACATTGTTGGCCCAGGAGGGGTACACATTGTGGGGAGGGGGTCATGACAGAGTGGTATCAGATCTCTGGTTATGGGATATGATGGATTTTGGAGTTAGTCACAGGTGAGGGTTCATGGGATGGTAGGGAAATGGTGTCATTCTTATTTAGAAATTGAGGTAAACACTAGAGATCGGCTGAGACAAAGGCATTTAAGTCCCCCTATGATCTAATGTATGGACCATTATGTTTACAATGGCTAATAAATAGGGTGATACTTGATGTATGGTAGAGACCTAGGAAAGGATCATGCATAATTATTCTTTGTTCCTATGTTTGAATGGGTATATCTTGGGATAGGTTAACATAAAACAAATGAAAGAAAACAATTAATTAACTAATGTTGACTCTTCCATATTCCCGACTTAGGAGCTCTAAAGGATTTTTATTTTACAGGTATTTCTCCAGGTCGACGTCCTCATCATGTTTGTGTTGAAGATGTTCAGCAGACTATTCCAGCAGGTCTCCGTAGGGTAGAGGTTGACGACGATGACACATGGAAGAAGACACTCCGAGAGTTTCAGCACCAGAGTCTGCAGAAGTACGAGGGCTTCGTTTCAGATGCAATCATGGAAGACTATTTATAGGGGTTCAAGAGAGGATCCAGTTCAATTCGTGCATGGAAGGAGCACTAGGTGTCCTTGGTTGTGATGATGCTGCATGGAGCAGTGAGGCCGTTGTGGTTTTTGTTCCTCGGGGATCGTGACGAGTCAGCAATCTCATGGGAGGAGTTCTGAGACAAGTTCAGAGTCGAGTTCCTTTCCTCGACTAAAAAGCCGTCAAATCTCCAGGAGCTTCTTACCCTTCAACAGGGGAGCTTCAGTGTTCAAGAGTTTGGAATCTGTTTCATGAACCTTTTAAGATATGCTTTGGACCTGTTACCAGATGAGGAGGCCAGGGCGAGGCATTTCGAGGAGGCTTTGCATCCAGAGAGCCAACACCAGGTCACCCCATTTATGTTAAACACATATCTTGAGGTGTTGGTGAGGGCATAAGTTATCGAGAAGACATTGGATAGGACCAGATCATCACGATAGCGGAATCAGCATGATTCCTCACGAAGTAAGGTTGCGGTCTGGGGTTCCTAGTTTTCAGGTCAGAAGACTTTTCGTTCAGCCGGGGGTAGGTCCCAGCCCTTCACATCTCGTTTCACCAGAGGAAGCAACTCTAAGGGATATGCCAATGGATTAGGAACTTGTTTTTCTTGTGGTGGTCGTGGTCATCAGCAGTGGGAGTGCCCAACCATTCAGAGTGGTCATCGTGGACCGAGCGCTCCCCTCCAGGTTCCTCTGTTGAGGCAGTTCCAGCCGAGGCAGTAGCAGCAGGTTGCACTAGCTTTCGATCAGTAGAGGGGAGATGGGGTGGGAAGAGGAAATCCCCATGACACTCACCGTCCCCAGAGAGCAGAGCGCGGTGGTGGTGGTGGTCGTCATCAGGGTCAGAGAGGACGCGGAGGAGGCTGTGGTCAGCTTCATGCTCTAGTGTTTCCAGCACCAGATGAGCCATATGTCGTTCTAGGTACCCTTTTCTAGTTTTATACCTTGATGTATGCCTTGTTTGATTCAAGAGAGACACACTCCTTCATATCACCTACCATTGTCCATGCCTTGGGACTTTAGGTAGAGAGGCTTCCAATTCCCTTGGCGTTGACTATTCCAGTTAGAGGTCAAACTAACTTGTTTGAAGTATTTAGAGATTGTGAGTTAGTGTTGGGGAAACACCTCTCTTGTGGATATTTCCTATTTTTACAAATAAAACCATATGATGTCATCCTCGGCATGGATTGGTTGTATTCGGTGCAAACTATTGTGGATTTCTACAGGTAGATGGTCATTTTTATTGATTTAGATGGAGAGAAAGTAGTGTTTGTTGGTGAGCAAGATCCTCAGATGGGTCACAGGTGAGTTCTGTCCTTATCAACCATGGCGCTGAGATGATTCTGAGTTCATCATAGGTTCAATAGAGGGCATTTCCTAGGGTGGTAAAAAAGTACACTGATGTTTTTCTAGATGAGGTTGTAGCCTTACACCCTTGACGAGAGATTGATTTTTTGGATCCAGATATAGCTAGGAGCATCTCCTATAACTATGTCTTCGTATAGGATAGCCCCTTCTACGTTATGAGAGCTATGTATATAGCTTGATGGTCTGTTGTAGTGCAGTTTTTTTCGACCAAGTGTGTCACCATGGGGTGAACCGGTTCTGTTCGTGAAGAAGGCCGATGACAGTTTGTGGTTGTGTATCGATTATCGTCTCTTAAACAATGTGAAAATAAAGAACTACTATCCTCTTCTGAGGATCTATGACTTATTAGATCAAATGAAAGGTGAAATTTGGTTCTCAAAGATTGACTTGCGGTCAAGATATCATCAGATGAATGTGAATGATGAAGATATCCTAAAGACTACTTTCCATTGTCGTCAAGGGTATAAAGAGTTCATTGTAATGCCATTTGGTGTGACGAATGCTCTAGCAGTATTCCTGGGATTAATGAATGTTGTGTTCTGTGAGTTCCTGGACATTTTGGTTGTAGTTTTCATCGACGACATCCTTGTGTAATCCATATCACAAGAGGATCATTCAGAGTATCTATGAGCCGTTTTGGGAGTTTTTCGTCAACATTAGTTGTTCAGAAAGTTGTTGAAGTGTGATTTTTTGGCTCGAGAAGTCCGTTTCTTGGGGTATGTTGTGTACCAAAAAGGAGTAGCTATGGATCCATTGAATATATAAGATGTTGTGTCTTGTGCAGCCCCCATGATAATGTAAAAGGTGCAATGTTTCTTTACACTCGCAGGCTACTAGAGGAGGTTGGTTGCCAATTTCTCCCAAGTTGCAACTCCTATAATAGCTTTGACCAGGAAAGATCGGGCATTCATATGGACTAGTCATTGTAAGGAATCTTTCAAGTATCTTAAAGGGAATTTAGTAAGTGATATAGTCCATTGTCTTCCAGCTGAGGGAGTTCATTTTGAATTTTTCTGCGATACATCACATCTGGGGTTAGGCTGTGTCCTCTTCCAGTAGAGGTCAGTTGTTTTTTATGGGTATTAGCAGTTTTGTCCCCAATAATGCATCTATTCCACCCATGATCTTATGTTGGCAGTCGTGGTGTTTTCTCGGAATTTGTGGACAAATTACCTCATTGGTGAACGCTTTGTCGGTTTCACCGATCATAAGAGTTTGAGGTATGTTTACTCCCAGTGTGACTTAAACTTGCGGCAACATCGGTGGATGGAGTTACTAAAGGAATACGACTTTGAAATATCATATACACTAGGAAAATGGAATGTTGTAGCTAATGTGCTGATCTGAAAGTCACATAGTGATGTTGTGCATGAATCTGGTGATTCAAGGAGAGTAATGGAGGAACTGTCAGCTTTTCATCTTGACATGGAAGAATTTGGGGGAAGAGGATGTCTTTTCCAGATGACAGTGCAATCATCTCTGATGCAGAGGGTGGAAGAGTCCCAGTTGGGGGAACATGAGGTGGAGGTCTGGAGAGACCTAGTTGTTTTTGGTGAGGCCACTAATGGTTGGTATGAAGATGAACAACAGAGAGTGTTATATCATAGAAGTCTTTTTGTTCCATTGGCGATGCACGAGACGATCCTCAGATAGTACAATGGTTCTCCTTTAGCGGTGCGTCCTGGTGTGAGAAAGATGTACTGATCCTTGAGGAGTCAGTTTTGGTGGTCTGGGAAAAAGTGTGTGGTTTCTAAGTTTGTGTCTCGATGTTTCGTCTTCTAGAAGGTGAAGTCCGAACAACGTGTTCCTAGTGGTCTTCTCCAGCCATTATAGATTCCTCAGTGGAAGTGGGAGGACATCTCAGTAGACTTTGTTACAGGTTTACATCGATATCCGGGAGGACATGATGTTATTTGTGTGGTAGTGGATCGTTTAACAAAATCATCCCACTTCATAGCGATCAAGGAGTCAGGATTTGTGGAAATTTTGTCGAGGAAGTATCTAGAAGAGGTGGTAAGACTTCATAGAGGCCAAAGGATGATCATTTCTGATCGAGATCCTCATTTTACCTCTAGGGTGTAGAGGGGTATCCAACATGATTTCAGTTCTCAGCTATTCCTTAGCACTGCTTTTCACCCACAAATGGATGGTCAGACAGAGCGAACCATCCAGACTCTTGAAGACATGTTACACTCTTGTGTTCGTAATTTTGGAGGTTCATGGATGAGGCACTTAGCCTTGGTGGAGTTCGCGTAAAATAATTGTTTTCACTCCACCATCAGTATGGAGCTGTTTGAAGCCTTGTATGGCAGACCTTTCCATTCTCCATTGTGCTGGACTGGGGTCAGAGAGTCAGCAATTCTCGGACCGGAACTAGTGAAGAATACAACAGAAATGGTTCAATTGATTCGTAAGAGGATGTAGGCAGCGCAATATCGTCAGAAATCATATTCCGATCAGAGAAGGAGACTCGTATAGTTTAATTGTGGTGATCATGTGTTTCTGAAGGTGACTCCCCTTCGTGGGTAGCAAAGGTTTGGTCATGGGAGTAAGCTTTCTTCCCACTTTGGTGGGCCTTTCTAGGTGTTTGTTCATGTAGGATCTAAGGCGTATCGAGTAGCACATTCGCCACAGAAGAGTCATATACATGATGTTTTCCATGTATCATAGCTACTTCTTTATCATCATGAAGACTCTCACATCAACGATCGGGGATAGATCGATGTTTATGATATGGCATCCTTTTTTGTTTCAGTGGATTGATCTCTTTTGAGAGGTATCTCATTGGCTGGTTGTTCAGACCCTATTTCATTTTCTCTTTAGGTGGTTTTTGGATTCTCGAGGATGAGAATGTTTTGAGAGGTATTTGATGTAATGGCCCAGACCTCTCCGGTCCATTCCTTTGTGAAAATGTGGTGGTAGAGGTGTTCTGAGAGGTAAAGGTGGCTTGGGGCTGCGTTTGGGTGGACTTTTAAGGAAATCTAAAGGGTTATGGCCTTCACATATGAGGTTCATGGTTTTCCTAAACCGTACGGACAAAACGTGCAAGGCTGGTCTGGGAGGTAGGGTCTAATGCACGATAATCACATGGTTTGACTAACCGTGTAGACTAACCGTGAGAGAAGTGATTGTCGAGGTAGAATCTAACGCACGGTTAGCGCACGGTTTGTTAAACTGTGCGGACTAACCTTATGGTCACTTAACTTTAGATCCTAAAATTGTGGATCTAACTATTTTTTCCTTTAATCGCCTCATTTAATCCTCTAATCGGCCATAACTCGGGATTACATTTCCTAGGAGGTAGAAGAACCTCTCATAAGCATTTTGGAAGCGATCTAGAGGCTTCTCTTCACGAATCAAAGCCGGTTTCTTGATGTATGTGATCCTTTTGTTTGGTTTCTTATATATACGTAGATCTACTCCTCATTTTCTCTCGCGATCTTAGATCTATGATTGTTACGGATAGACCTAAGTGTGTGGATGTCGTTTATGATTTTCTTTGGTATTGGTTGTGTTAGGAGAGGATATCTAAGGGGATTTGTGGAGAATCAACCCGGTTTCTTCGGCGCTCATCGACCGTTGTGGTTTCCCTCGAAAACCATTGAGGTCCGGGATTCATGGCTTCTCTAATTGTTCATATGCAATCATAGAGTTAGCATGATTTAGTCATTTGGATCACAATTTAATTGACCTAATTAAATACTTGAACCAGATTACAATAATTGGTGATCGAATGTTGTTTCTTTGAACCATGATAACAGTTCACCTCTGGATTTTCTAGTTAGTTTGATATTTATGCCTTGCTTGTTAGAATGTTTCTCTTGATGAAATTGGTAATGAACATAAAGCTGGAATTAATTGATAATTAACCGGCTGAAGATAAATAGGCATGTAAATGAATCCGGTTGTTGTTGTTGTGGATGTTGTTCGAAATTGATGTTAATCAATTTGATGCCGATGAACGTGATTAACATAGTTTGTTGGTAGACCGGAAATCTATTGGTTCGTGTTGTTTGAAGGCTAGATGCCTTGTTAAAGGGACAAGAGCCCAATTTGTTGTGATGTTTGTTTTCCTACTGCTTGTGTTGTGTTGTGATCCTAGAGGGGTGTAGTTATATTTTGTGTTGTGATGTGACCCTGGAGGGGAGTTGTGATATGTGGAGGCAGGGAGGCCATGTGGTTGTGGAAACGGATGACACTTAGAGTGGAAAGATGCATCATTTTAGGCATGTGGGTGTCGGGGAGGATAGAAAGGATGATGGAATGGGATGGATGCGGTTGTTGTATGCTTGGTGCTTTGTTTGGGTGTTAATATGCTTTACTTTTCCCCGCTGCTCCATGCAACTGGTCTTGCTTTACCTTTTTCCGAAGGAGGCAAAGAAGCACGGGGTATGTCACGTGATTTCTGTGTTTAGCCTCTCAAAGGAGAATGGGCCTATGCTCTTGCTATTGGTGGCAAAGACTTGAAAGGTAGTATATCTACTCACCGTGTTGAGCCCCCATGTGTTTAGTAGCATAGGATGATTTTCTAGAATGTCTGTGAATATGGGAAAGTAATTCTTAAATGATAGTTTGACTAAATGGTGATAATCTTCAGGGATGGAGACGCTGGAATTTAATGGTGATGTTGTAACTTTAAAGGAACAATAAATTTTGAATGTGATGCCAAGAAAGTTAATGTGGGTTGTTCATGGTTAATTAATGATGGAAGACTTAATTAACATATAGCGTAATCGATGAAAAAGGGAATGAAGTAACCTAATGAAGTTCCTTTACTTGTTGTGTGCATATAGGATTCCTAGTCTTAGAAATAGCAGCCCGGAGTCAGAGAGACATCAGCTACAATTGAGGCTAAGTCTAGGTTATGCCCATAGTAGCATTGTGAGTTATATATATTCTGTAATTTTTGAGTTCTTATAAGATACTCCACCCTATCGATAAGTGAAACTGACAGCCTGGGGATTCTGAGCCTTGGGGGGGGTGTTTTCCCCAACATTCCGATGGGAGGATAAATAGCCGACTACCCCCTTTGACCCCGCTCTCTTCTATTGGTATATACTAGTGTCGTTGGCACGATGGTTAGTTTTCCGCATATATGTGTGTAGAGGGATGTAATGGCTTATGGTTATTTCCACATATATATTATGGATATAGTAACATATGGACTACTATAGGTGCAACGTGTATAGGATGTTATGGCTTGAGGATCCTTACGCGGTGTATGGGTTGTAATGGCTTGAGTTACAATACCCGACTTATGATACACGTTATGCGGGCTGTGGTGGCTCCCGGAATCTACGTGGTCACTTTTGGTTGTTAGGATAGTGTGGAGCTTTGCCAAGGTGTCTACGGGAAATCCTTTGTGGTGCACGTGGTGCAGATAGTGGAGCTTAGCCCAAGTTTATACTGCCAAGCCTTTAGAGAGAGAAGTTCATGACGTATGTCATTGGGGAAAAGAGACAAACCAGTTGGGAAGTAGTAGAGGGGTACCCTTTATATTCTTTACTATATGACATATTATTTTATGTGTTACACGGTGAGAGTATCCATGGTGAGGTTGGGAACTTAGAATACCCATTTAGGTGACGAGTTAGATTCACTTGTTGTTCATTGTGCTTTAGCTTGCTTTCTATGCTTTTGCATGAGAGGCTTCAGGGAGGATCCTACTAAGTATACTGTTATACTCACCCTAAATATATATAAACTTTTTTTCAGTTCACTTGGAGAAGGTTGGAGATCAGGCTGGTTACTAGTAGCATGTGGTTGTAGGAGCTGTTCGGGCTTGTAGTTGTTGTTGTCTTTTCCTTTCTTTTGGGTACATGTAGTTTCCCCTTTCAGGTGTTGTAATTTTTCATGGCATTACATATATACACTTGGGTTTTATTTAACATTTCAGTTCTGAGATGGAGTTAGTTGGTGTCTATATTCTCTCTCTCTCTTCCGCATGTGTTTTCTTAGAGGGTAATGCCTCCCATTTGTGTGTTTACTGTACCCTCAGTGCTAGTCTCCATCCCGGGGCCTACTGGAGGTGGGACTCGGGAGGTCATTATCTCCCTTATCCAATTGCTAACCCAAGAGGGTTACACTTTTTGGGGAGGGGGTTGTGACAGTTTTCAATTTAGGTACTCATGTTATCATACCCACATGGTCATGTTTATTGATATCTCCCAAGTTTTCCATTATTAAGAATTTTATCCCACCAATTCTTATGATTCTATTTCCCTTGATAAGAAGAACAATATTTTGAATGATATGACTAATATGATTTCTTATTATGAAGAACACATCGTGAGATTACGTAGATCACTTTTAGAGCAGTTATTTTTGTGCCAATGATTCCCAAGGCAGTATACTATTATAGTCCCCAGGCATGTGATTGTATAATGTAATTAATATACATATTAAAATATAAATCATAATTTTATGAAAATATTACATCGTTATAGTTGTTATTAGGGGATAGATTAAGTTATTTTTAGGATAATACGATGATAATTATTTTTAATAATGCTAATGATATTTCAGAGGGTATATATAAGAATGAGTCAATGAATAAGAAAATTTCCTTGAGTCTTGGTAAATGTTAGTGTTTGTCACTTCCGATAAATGATATCTCAAATTTGATATAACATATGAATGTTTCTATTCCACAGATGTATCGTGGTGTAATAACTATAAAATCAGCATATTGATTAGGGTTCAATCATCACATGGTAAACTATAATGATCCTAGATGCACACCTGGTTTGACAATACTAGGGGATATGATTTGGAATCACACAAAATCATTAAGAACCACAATTAAAAAAATACCACGTCCACGACAAAAAATGAGTCAATTAATTTTTCCAATATTCATCAATTAGTGTGAAGTAAAATATATCACTAAATTATTTTATATGATGACAAACCCTTGTCCCTTTTTTTGAATCACTATATATCATATGTCCTTATACAATGCTAGGTAGTGTAAGAACCAACATGACAAAAAAATTATTTTCTATTCATTGAAACATCCTTCACATTCATCTTCCTATAAGAAGATATCCCCATTTTGAGTCCTCATGGTGAGTGGATTTGAGATTTGTGAAAAATATCTCAATAAACATTGGTATTATTTATAAAACCTATGAAAACTATGAATTGTGGTTCCTGTGGTTGGTTTATTACATTTATCGGTAACTTTTTTTCATTAAAGGACTCATTGATATACACTAACTTTATATTATTTTACCCACAAATGAATCTTCCCAAAGCCAATACCCAAACTTGTTAAATTTATCACAATATATCTCTGTCATTGAGGTCTTCAAAATAATTTTTAAATTTTCTTCATGATCTAAATTTCTCATTGAATATATAATAATACCATCTATAATGACTATAATAAACTAAAAAGGTAATATATAATGAATATATTCATTAAGTAAATTAATTTTGTAGAAGTATTGGTATTTATAAATGAAATTACAATCAATTCATTAATATCCATCCTCATATAAAATGTTTTCCTGGGTTCTCCTCATAATTCATAAAAAAAATTATCAATATTTGGTAGATGATTCTTTTTTATTAATATTAATTTTTTTCTATTACAGATAATCAAGAGAATTCTATATTGACCCATATTTCTTCTTAAAAATGAAAAGGTACACCCCATGATGAATCAATTTCAAACATGAATCCCTTATCTAGATTCTCCACGAGTTTATTAATCAATTTATAAATCTTAATTAGTTCTCATGTATGTGTATTCCTTGAAATTTGTGTAGTACTCATTCTAATTTCAATTGAAAACAGAACATCCTAATTTAGTGGAAGACAGGGAAATGCCTCATCAAATGAATCAGTGTGTTCCTAAACAATATGACCATTTCAAATGTTGAGTTACTACACAAATATTTGAGTTAAATATCAATTTAGAATATTTATAAAATACCATATGATGGGTTTTAGTTCCACCGAGTGTTCAATATTCTATATTCACATATATATGATTCATTGTTAATTTGAAATATAATATTTATCTTCATTTAATAAAAATTTAATATGGGATGTATAATAGGAGAGACATTATATACATTAAATTACATCAAATTGATTCAGATGAAAAATAAAATGATTAATTGGATGAACCAAACAGTAAACATCTATCAGGGATGAGCGATATAATTGAGATTTTTTCAGCATACCATTATGAGTATCCAATTCCATCTCAATATCAAATCATTATGATGTTGATATAATACCCTTAAAGTATTATTTAAATATAAATTAATTGTTATAACCATTAATCAAATAAAAATAATCAATTAAGGTGTGGAGTATAATTTATCATTACACCATTTTTTTAAGAACATCCACAATGACTATAGTATCTTCAGAAGCATATCATTCTCCATGTGGCATCTTTTATAGTATAATCCCTTTATGTTTCAAGAATTGGTTGGAATATTTCCCCATCCACATATAGCTAAAAAAATATAATATAAATAAGTCTCCCTCACTGTTTATTTCATGAAAATGATTTATGTTTTCTTCATAATTTGATTAAATTATTTTTCATTTTAGGAATGTACCCAGGAGTTTCCTTCAATGAGTATGATGTGTTGTACAATTAGTATTCCACTTCAATAATTAATCCATGATTTCCTATATCATCATATTCTTATATTTAATTACATTGAATCCATAAGACTTGGAGAATTTATTCTCTACAATTATATCACATGATATTAAATCTTCATAGTATGAGAATGTATGGGGTATTAGTCCCTTTCAAATGGTTGTATTTTACCAAACAATGAAATGGTAAACCTTACTCGGTGGATTATCCACATAGTCCACAATGTGAATTTATAACTTTTTGATGTTATTTATATGCATAGAAACATTTTATTTTCTTTTTTAATGAATCAAGTATTTCAACTCTATATATGCTTGATTTTCATGTTAAAAATACATTAAAGGTGAATTAAAATACCTCAATTTTGGGATTTTTATTTTCTCCTCATTTAATTTTTGAATCAATGAAGTCCATTTTAACTACATCTCACTAGAGATGAAATTAATTGATGACATCTTTCTCCATTTTATAACATCCCATAGTGTGACATATGTTTTATAAGAAATATATCAATTGATCAACTATAAATGGTTTTTTAGTCCTGTTGAATGTTTTATGTTTCTGAGGCCTGAAGTGGTAAATCATTATTACATTATGTCAAAGAACATCTAATATATCTATGTTTGAAATTTTATTTGTTAAAACCAGATTTATAACTCAAAAAAATTTATAATTTTTCAATCTCTCACTAGAACTCTAGATTTAACTTCATTTTCAGTAAACAACAGATAATCCCTAATTGGGATGTCTATAATGATATAGTTTCAATTACGTTTACTAGGCTCAAATTTTAAACAATTTACCAAAATAGATCTGATAATAAAATTTGGAATAATAATTTCTAATTTCAGTAATTGTAAAATACATATATATATATATATGATAAAGTATGTGCAACTAATATCAAAATCATGTTCTTGGTCCATTAGGGAATATTATTTGCTTCTCATATTGGGTTAAGTTTTATAATATTTTCCCCCTAAATATAGTTACCATGGATTCTACTTAATATAATATAATAAAACACGTAATGACCCCACACTAGTGTCAAAGTGTGGATCGTTACATTATTACATTGGTACTATATAAAATAAATTCCGTCGCAATGGACCTAACAGTTAATTTTGTTTGTTATACTACATACATAATTTATTCCCAAATTATATTTTAAAACATAAAATACAAAATTAATACTTCATTGTGATCATCTTTATTCCCTCCAACATATCCTTTCACATAAATCATATTTTTATTTTCAAGAATAAATTAAATGAAAAAAAATAAAGGGTAAGACCATTTTATAAGTAATTATTACTGTAACACCCCTGGTAAATAAAGAATATGACATTTTCATGTTTATCCATATTTTTGAATAATATATTAATATTACTTTAAAGGGGACGCTATGCTCGATGGCGTACCCAACACGCAACAATGAGTTTCTTGGGAATCTTACATTGCACTCTAATAATAAAATAATATTATTTTAAATGGTAGTTAACATGTTGCCGTTGTATTGGCGGGAATGGATAGAAATAACTAAAATATGATTTTATATGTTTTTTTAATGTTTTTACATTTATCCAATAAATGATAAAGGCATAAAATATAGAAAGAATTCAATTTTAGGAGTATATGCCCTAGTTTTCAATAAAGGTTCACTTATCGCCTTTTGATGTAGAACCGTCATTAAATATAGTTTTGTTCACTCTAATACATCCTTTTGGACAAAATAAAACTCTTCTTAAAAACTGGGACATCAAAATTTACTTTGTGTAAATTTTTGGTATCTTTCCGATAAAGTTCATTTTTTTAAATGAATAGTGTAAAATGTTGTATTTTAATTCAAAACCTCTTTTTAATCTAATTTTTTATATGATTAGATTATCTTATGAATTGGTTTTAAAGTGAAATTAGAATATATTTTTACCATTAAATCCAATAGTGGATGTTGGAATTAATTTCATTTTGAAATCAGACTTAAACCAGTGTCAATCTTTTGATACTTATTGTTTTATAAAAACACGCTATTTGATATGACAACAGGAATTAATTATTAAATTAATTAATGTGACTTATATGTTTTGAATTTTTTAAAAGAGACTTAATTTTTGAATTCGGAATATCAAATTGAGCTTAGGCTGAATTTTTGTGATTTTTCTGAAAAACTTCAATTTTTGATGAATAGTGAAACCACTAAGTGGTACTTATAAAAACTGATTTTTCTGTTTAAATGAAATTTTTACATCTTTGTGTTTTTAATTTCAAAAATCCGACATACATGGTTTTCATTAAGAAGTAAAATGTGGTTCAATGGGATAAAAATAATTTTTTGGTGAATAGTAACTTATTACGTTTTTAATCGCGATTAGAGGTAATTAGTGTAGTTTAAGGTAAAAATAATGTTTTAATAATATGAAATTAACTTGACACATGTCCTAACCTCATTGGATGTGTCATGGCCGACCAAGACAACCCATGGGTCAACTTGGGGACCCCATGAAGCCACTTTGGTTGGAAAATGTCATTAATATATTTTTATTTAAAGTTAAAGTAAAAATGAGACAAACATGAAATGTTTAACTAAAACAATTTTAAATGGGGTCATACAAATCATATTTTTGACTATAAATATTAATTGTAAATATAAAAAGATTTCCTACATCATTGTATTTGTTTATTATTTTTATACATTAAATAAATTAAATTATTTATGACATCATGATGATGGAGCGATGACCTCATTATTTAACGATTAAAATAAAATAGAAAGATAATGTAATATCTAAGACCTACACATGTCCAAAACCTATTTTATGAGTGGATTTCGAACCCTTATCACCTAATCCTTGAAACAAATCAATGTGGGAACTCTTAAATCCGAATACCATTTTAAAATAAACTGACTTTTCTTTACCTTCCAAAAGTGCCCCTCCTCTCCTCTTATAAAAGGCCCCTACCTCTACCTCCTTACCCACACTCCCAAAGCCTTTGGCTCGGCCAACCTCTACCCATTTTGTCTCTCCACTTCCCTCTCTTACTCCTTGAAGCCTCACTTTGGGCATAAGTATTCCCAAGGAAGCCTTTGAGCTCAAACCATAGGGAGTTACCTGATTTTAAGGTAATGTCCTCACTTGTATCCTTTTGTTTTATTTTGCTTCTCCAACCCCCTGAAATCTTTTTATTCATTTATTTTGTAACAAATTCAGTATATTAAATATACTAGGATGTTGTTATAAATATTATTCAAGCTACACATACACACACCTACATCTAATGGTTATAGAACATACTATTTCTGTGGATGGCGAATTTCTGCCTCCTGAAACGATGATTGTTCAACATTCTTCTAACACTTTCAAAGGTTGCCATTAAGATGACACTATATTTATATATGATATATAATATGTTTATGTTTTACTTAATCTTATATATTTTTCATTTTGGGGATACCTTTATGGTTTCCATTATGGGTAAACGCGATATCTTCATTTAAGGAAGTGCAGACTACCGCCCCCTCAAAGTGATTTGATTCGTTAATACCATATGTGGTATGTATAAAGGATATATTTAATGATATTATATATGATAACATACTGTAATTAAAATATTATTATGTATCATTATGTTTTAATTCCATTAAATATGAAATAGAAATGGAAGTAGCGTTCATGCGTACGTACGACTTACCATCTCCATGAACGGTACATTTCATTTCTTACCTCAAAATGTTATGTAATATTATAAGTACATATATATAATGGATTTATATGTAATATATTACATCGAAATTATGGATATAATTCTGGAATTATAACATATATATATATCTCATTTGGTTTTAATTCCATTAATATGGCAAAAAAATGAAAGTAGTGTTCATGCGTACGTACGGCTTACCGTCTCCATGAAGGGTGCTTTTCGTTTTTTATCTCCAAATGATATGGAATAGTATGAAATGAATATTTACTGGATATATATGATATTTTAATCATTAATACTATTCTGGAAATTATTTACTTATAACTACATGGGAAATCTTTTTTCAAACAAGATCATTTTTGACTCATGTACCAAACATCAGCAAAAACCTCTGATATGAACTAACATTATTAAACAATTATTATAACATTATAATATGTGATATGAACTGAATAATAATCTCTAAAACAGGTACATAGGCAATTATTAATTTAACATAGTTTATTATTCAGGAATATAAAGAAACGAACAAGACAAGTTGGACTTGAGGTAAGGGATCCTACTCCTCTCTTTCTTTTTATGTACACTCTTTTATGTCATTCCTTCTAAAGAAAATATTTCTTGTGATTGGGATGTTATTTTATATTACTCTTAATGTAATTTTTATTTACATATGATGAGATACCCTATTCTCTCTCATCAATCCATTTTGAAATTTTTGAGTGGCGCCGTTAGGCTTCCGAATTTTCGTAAGAGATCTAACCTCTCTGTTTATCTTTAAGTACTCTCCTTTATGTCACTTCTTTTAAGCTCCTCTTTGTTATGATGGGGGATGTGCTTTTATATTCCTCTTTCTGTACATTTTATTATAATGTGATGAAATACCCTATTTGATCTCAACAATCCATTTTTGGATGGTTTAAGTGGTGTCGTTAGGCTGCCGAGTTTTCGTATGGGATTTTTTCATCTCACTTTTATTCCCGTGAGATTTATGCTACATTTTCCACAATTTCCTTTATGTGGTGTATGTACTGACCATTATTTTACTCATTGTGTAATATTCATTCATTTATGAGTATTTACATCAATGATGTATTGTCCTTCTTTCACGGGGCGTATGTTTCGAAAGATACCCATGTCGGTAAGGGAACCTTTCACCCTCATCTTTTTAAAAGGCTTCATTTGTAGGGTCTATTAATTTACATATTGTTTTGTTGGGATATGTTCTCATATATCCTTATTGATGTAAATTTTACATCCAAGTGATGAGATACCCTTTTTTTATCTCTCATCAACTGATTTTGATGTGACGTCGTTAGGCTGTCAAGGGAACTTCTTTACCCAATTTCGATTTCTTTGGGTTCAACATGTAGTTATTGAATATGTCATCCATTGAATATGTGTGAAGGAAATTTGATTATTTTACACTTAATATCCACTTATATTTGGTGTATTAGTTTGTCACAGATAATTATGTAATTGATTTATCCTTAATCGAAGGATACCATCTTTGTATGGGACTTCGTCTCAATCTCCATTCATTGAGGCATATTTTGTTTTATACACAACCTTCTTTTATACGGTGTATAAACCCATTTGACTTTACATTTTTCTGAAAAGAATCTTTTTTTATACAAAGAATTTTACTAAATGAAAAAAGGGAATGTTTGTCGTACGTATGCGGCGAGAATGAATTCTCCGCTGCTGTGACCATTATTTGAGTTTCGGCTTCCTCTACAAGCCATACCTTCTTTTTAAAAGAAAAATAAATACCATGTTTTACTTTTCTTTTATTTTGGTATTGAAAATTGTTTTCATAATGTTTTTATATCAATGTGTTGTATTGATATCTTGTGGTTGAAAGGTGGAAATGTTATGTTTCCTTTATGCATGTTTTATGTGATACGATTATATTGTGGTTCTTGGGCATTATTATGAAGACGGGTGGTTCCGTGATAAACTAAGGGCGGGTGAGCCCGATATATCTCTCCAATGTATTGGGTAACGTGAAGGAGTGAAACGTTAAGGTTTCTCTGAAGAGATTTAGGGAATATACTGTGATGGGTATTCCAAACGTAACCAAGAGGGTTACTCCCTATGTAATAATGTTATGAATGCCTCAAGATACTTTTATGTCTTATGATTTCTACGATTTATTCATTATTTGATGAAGTATGTTAATGTGGATATGTTTTATGGGTAAATTATGATTTCATTCTTATGTATATATGAACACATGTTTCCTTTCCATATTTTTATAACCCTTACTGAGCTTTTTATGCTCATTCCATGTTTTTGAAATGTTTTTCACAGGTCAAGGGAAAGGTACATGACATGATGATAGTGTCAAGGATGTGTCAAGAAAGAATCTGTGTTTTATTTTAAATATGTTTTCTTTGATGGGAGGAATGAATACTGTCTTTTATGTAACCACTTTGTTTAAATGTGGAATGAAATGAAAGTTCCATTATGTAATTCTCTAAAACCCTATACCTGAAAAGATCCTCAATGTGTAATCTTGTAATAACTCAAGATTAAGTAAGGTTTAAGGCTGGGGCCTTATAGTTGGTATCAATGGTCGGTATAGATAACTTTAGAGGTTAGGGTATTCTTTAAGCATAAGTGACATTACCATAATGGTTAGGATTTCAAAAAGAGTCCTAGTTTTAGATAAAGTGAATGAGTAAGTATATATTAGTGTTTATCTTACTCATTAGTACGTGATGGTTTTGTTGATATACTCACACTGACATTTTTGGTTTTAGTAAATGGTTGGATCTAGCAGGCACCAAAGTGACAATTGGTTTCAAGGAAACTGTGGTGGTTCTTTGATTAAGAGACAGGATGAAATGGGGTATTCAATGAGGAAACTCGTGGTTGTTCTAAACCAACTATCAAGGAGTCATGATCAACCACTTGAACCTTGGTATGTTCTGTAATGCATCATGTATGAGATGACCAATCGATGTGGAAGTTCAGGTAATAATAATAAAGGAAACAATTAGAGTTTATATGATCCATACTTTTGAGGTAATTATGGGTTATTATATGTTATGATGGAAAATGAAAGGCAAGAGATAAACTTGAGGTTAAATTATGTTATGGTTATTTTTGATGATTTTATCCCTTTTTGGGGAATGATTTGAGAATTATATAGTTTTGGAAAAAGGACAATACGCAGACCGTGTGACTACCCGTCGCGTCAGACAAAGCTGCGGGAATCAAACCCACAACCCAAGTGCGACTAGTATTTATCATCTACCACTGGACTACGTGAAGTCCCTGGTTAGTTTGACTAATTATTTTTAGTTAGATGATTTTAGGAATCAGGAGTAAGTTTATTTTGGGGTATCTATGGAAATGAGTAACCTATCATCGAGGATATGTGATTAGGTAAATTACATTTCAATATGAGAATTTAAGAGAAACTGATGTTATTTGGAGATAAAAGTTAATTTGTACCATGATAGACTATGTGACTAAATCTTTCAAATATTTGGGTTTCAATCTTAGTTTGGTTTACTTTGAATAATTTTATGGTCCTCATTGAACTTTGGGTTTTGTTGGACAAATTTTGAGATTAAGAATAGATTTTCTTTTTATAAAGGGTAATCCTTTTTTGGATTATCTGGCCTTGTACTAACCTTTATGGTTTTGGTTTTGGTTAAAGCCTAATGACATGGGATGTATATATTTCTCTTTTTTGGATTAGTTTATTCTCTATAAGTTGATTATAGTACTCTTAATGCGAACAAGTCTCCCTAAATACTCATCTTTTGGAAAAAATATGAGTTTGATTAAGGAATCTAGTAATAGTTGGAAGTCAACATGACAAGTAAGTATGTTTCCTTATGTTTTATTTAAGCTCAAAAATAAATTCCTCAATAAAATGTTACTTAAAGCAAAAATTGTGTCTATTAACTTTTCCTACTGGGGAACCCAACACCGTTTAACCCATCACAAGTTTGTGATTTTCTTATTGTTAACTTTCTACTAAACATGTTTTCTATCACTCTCCATCAGAATATGACCCTATGTTTTCTCCTCCATGTCCATGTTTTCCTACATGGAGTCCTAGTATGGGTTAACTCGGGTGACCTCTGTAATTATCTTTCTTTATTTTAAAGTGATTGTTTTACCGACACTTGTTCCGTTGTGGGACATTCAAAGATGTTTCCAAGCTCAATTTTAAAAATTGTGAGGACGCAATTCCCAAAAGGGGGGAAGGATGTAACACCCCAGGTAAATAAAGAATATGAAATTTTTATATTTATCCATATTTGTGAATAAAATATTAATATTTCTTTAAAGGGGATGCTATGCTCGATGGCGTACCCAACACGCAACAACGAGTTTTTTGGGAATCTTACGTTGCAGTCTAATAATAAAATAAAATTATTTTAAATGGTAGTTAACATGTAGCCGTTTTATTGGAAGGAATGGATATAAATAACTAATATTTGATTATATATGTTTTTTTTAATGTTTTTACATTTATCCAATAAAATATAAAGGCATAAAATATGGAAAGAATTCAATTTTAGGCGTATATGCCCTAGTTTTCACTAAAGGTTCACTTATCGCCTTTTGATGTAGAACCATCATTAAATATAGTTTTGTTCACTCTTATACATCCTTTTGGACCAAATAAAACTCTTCTTAATAATTGGGACATCAAAATTTACTTTGTGTAAATTTTTGCTGTCTTTCTGATAAAGTTCATTTTTTTAAATGAATAGTGTAAAATGTTGTATTTTAATTCAAAACTTCTTTTTAATCTAATTTTTTATATGTATAGATTATCTTTTGAATTGGTTTTAAAGTGAAATTAGATTATAATTTTACCGTTAAATCCAATAGTGTTTGTTGTAATTAATTTCACTTTGATATCAGACTTAAACCAGTGTCAATCTTTTGATACTTATTGTTTCATAAAAACACGCTATTTGATCTGACAGCGGGAATTAATTATTAAATTAATTAATGTGACTTATATGTTTTGAATTTTGTAAAATAGACTTAATTTTTGAATTCGGAATATCCAATATTGCTTAGGGTGAATTTTTGGGATTTTTCTGAAAAACTTCAATTTTGGATGAATAATGAAACCACTAAGTGGTACTTATAAAAACTGATTTTTCCGTTTAAATGAAATTTTTCCATCTTTGTGTTTTGAATTCCAAAAATCCAACATACATGGTTGTCATTAAGAAGTTAAATGTGGTTCAATGGGATAAAAATAATTATTTGGTGAATAGTAACTTATTAGGTTTTTAATCGCGATTAGAGGTAATTAGTATAGTTTAAGATAAAAATAATGTTTTAGTAATATGAAATGAACTTGACACATGTCCTAAACTCATTGGATGTGTCATGGCCGACCAAGAAAACCCATGGGTCAACTTGGGGACCCCATGAAGCCACTTTGGTTGGAAAATGACATTAATATCTTTTTATTTAAAGTTAAAGTAAAAATGAGACAAACATGAAATGTTTTACTAAATCAATTTTTACATGGGGTTATACAAATCATATTTTTGACTATAAATATTCATTGGAAAGATTAAACGATTCCTACATCATAGTAGTTTTTTTATAATTTTTAGACATTAAATAAATTAAATTATTTATAACATCATGATGATACAGCGATGACCTCATTATTTAACGATTTAAATAAAATGGAAAGATAATGAAATATCTAAGACCTACACATGTCCAAAACCTATTATATGAGTGGATTGAGAACCCTTATCACCTTATCTTCGAAACAAATCAATGTTCGACCTCTTAAATCCGAATAACATTATAAAATAATGTGACTTTTCTTTACCTTCCAAGAGTGCCCCTCCTCTCCTCTTATAAAAGGCCCCCACCTCTACCTCCTTACCCACACTCCCAAAGCCTTTGGCTCGGCCAGCCTATGCCCATTTTGTCTCTCCACTTCCCTCTCTTACTCCTTGAAGCCTCACTTTCTGCATAAGTCTTCCCGAGAAAGCTTTTGAGCTCAAACCAAATGGAGTTACCCGATTTTAAGATAATGTCTTCACTTGTGTCGTTTTGTTTTATTTTGCTTCTCCAACCCCATAAACTCTTTTTATTAATTTATTTTGTAACAAATACAGTATATTAAATATACTAGGATGTTTTTATAAAAAGGATTCTAGCTACACCTACACACAGCTACATCTAATGGTTAAAAAACATACTGTTTCCGTGGATGGCGAATTTCTGCCTCCCGAAACGATGATTGTTCAACATTCTTATAAAACCTTCAAAGGTGGCCATTAAGATGAAAATATATTTATATATGATATCTAAAATGTTTAGGTTTTACTTAAGCTTCTGAATTTTTTATTTTGGGCATACCTTTATGGTTTCCATTATGGGTAAACGCGATATCTTCATTTAAGGAAGTGCGGACTACCGCCCCCTCAAAGTGATTTGATTCGTTAATACCATATGTGGTATGTATAAAGGATATATTTAATGATATTATATATGATACCATACTGGAATTAAAATACTATTATGTATAATTATGTTTTAACTCCATTAAATATAAAATAGAAATGGAAGTAGCGTTCATGCGTACGTACGGCTTACCGTCTCCATGAACGGTACATTTCATTTTTTATCTCAAAATGTTATGTAATATTATAAGTACATATATATAATGGATATATAAGTAATATATTACATAAAAATTATGGAAATAATTCTGGAGTTATAACATATATATATCTCTCTCATTTGGTTTTAATTCCATTAATATGACAAAAAAATGAAAGTAGTGTTCATGCATACGTACGACCTACCATCTCCATGAACGGTGCTTTTCATTTTTTATCTCCAAATGATATGGGATAGTATGAAATGAATATTTACTGGATATATATGATATTTTAATCATTAATAATATTCTGTAAATTATTTACTTATAACTACATGGGCAATCTTTTTTCAAACTAGTTCATTTTTGACTTATGTACCAAACATCGGCAAAAACGTCTGATATGACCTAACATTATAAAACAATTATTATAACATTATAATATGTGATATGAACTGAATAATAATATCTAAAGGAGGTAATTAGGAAATTATTAATTGACCAAAGTTTATTATTCAGTAATATAAAGAAACGAACAAGACAAGTTGGACATGAGGCAAGGGATCCTGCTCCTCTATTTCTTTTTAAGTACACTCTTTTATGTCATTCCTTCTAAAGCTCATTTTTCTTGTGATTGGGAGGATCTTTTATATTAATATTACTATAATTTTTATGTACATATTATTAGAGACCCTATTCTGTCTCATCAATCCATTTTGGATGTTTTTAGTGGCGCCGTTATGCGGCCGAATTTTCGTAAGAGATCTAACCTCTCTCTTTATCTTTAAGTACTCTCCTTTATGTCACTTCTTTTAAGATCATATTTGTAATGACGGGTGATGTTATTATATATTCCTCTGGATGTACATTTTATTAGAATGTGATGAGATACACTATTTTATTTCATCAATCCATTTTTGGAAGTTTTAAGTGGCGCCGTTAGGCTGCCAAGTTTTCGTAAGGGATTTTTTCATCTCACTTTTATTCCCGTCAGATTTATGCTACATTTTCCACAATTCCATTGATTGGTGTATGTACTGACCATTATTTTACTCATTGTGTAATATTATTTCATTTATGAGTATTTACATCAATTATGTATTGTCCTTCTTTCACGGGGCGTATGTTTCGATAGATACCCATGTTGGTAAGGGTACCATTCACCCTCCTCTTTTTAAAAGACTTCTTTTGTTGGGTCTTTTAATTTACATATTGTTATGTTGGGATATGTTCTCATATATCCTTATTGATGTAAATTTTATGTTCAACTTATGAGATACCCTTTCTTTATCTCTCATCAACTCATTTTGATGTGACGTCGTTAGGCTGTCAAGGGAACTTCTTAACCCAATTTCGATTTCTATGGGTTCAACATGTAGTTATTGAATATTTCATCCTTTCAATATGTGTGAATGAACCATGATTATTTTACACTTAATATCCACTTATATTTGGTCTATTAGTTTGTCACACATAATTATGTAATTGATTTATCTTTAATCCAAGGATACCATCTTTCTATGGGACATCGTCTCAATCTCCTTTCATTGAGGCATATTTTGTTTTATACAGAACCTTCTATTATACGGTGTATAAACCCCTTTCACTTTTACATTTATCGGAATGGAATATTTTTTTATACAAATCATTTTACTAAATGAAAAAAGGGAATGTGTTTTCGTACGTATGCGGTGACAATGACTTTTCCGCCGCCATGACCATTATTTGAGTTTCGGCTTCCTCTACAAGCCATGCCTTCTTTTTAAAAGGAAAATAAATACAATGTTTTACTTTTCATTTATTTTGGTATTGAAAATGGTTTTCATAACGTTTTTATATCAATGTTTTGTATTGATATCTTGTGATTGAAAGGAGGAAATTTTATGTTTCCTTTATGCATGTTTTATGTGATACGATTATGTTGAGGTTCTTGGGCATTATTATGAAGACGGGTGGTTCCGTGATAAACTAAGGGCGGGTGAGCCTGATATAGCCCTCCAATGCATTGGGTAACGTGAAGGAGTGAAACGTTAAGGTTTCTCTGAAGAGATTTAGGGAATATAGTGTGATGGGTATTCCAAACGTAACCAAGAGGGTTACTCCCTACGTAAGAATGTTATGAATGCCTCAAGTTACTTTTATGTCTTATGATTTCAACGATTTATTCATGATTTGATGAGGTATGTTAAAGTGGCTATGTTTTATGGGTAAAGTATGATTTCATTCTTATGTATATATGAACTCATGTTTCCTTTCCATATTTTTATAACCCTTACTGAGCTTTTTATACTCATCCAAAGTTTCTGAAATGTTTTTCACAGGTCAAGGGAAAGGTACATGACGTGAAGATAGTGTCAAGGATGTGTCAAGAAAGAATCCGTGTTTTATTTTAAATATGTTCCCATTGATGGAAAGAATGAATATTGTATTTTATGTAACCACTTTGTTTAAATGTGGTATGAAATGCAAGTTCCATGATCTAATTCTCTAAAACTCTAAACCTGAAAAGATCCTCAATGTGTAATCTTGTAATAACTCAAGATTAAGTAAGGTTTAAGGCTGGGGCCTTATAATTACAAACAATGGAATAAATATTTAATAAATAATTCATATTAAAAATGGTTAATGATATATTTGTAAAAAAAATCCACATCATTAGTAACACGATAACTAATAATAATATGTCACTAACAAATGATGATCAAATTATTCAATGTAAATAATCACATTATATTTAAATGTATCCATGGATTGAAAAAAATCATATAATGTCAAAAAAATAATTCCAAATTGATATTCATAATGTCTGACATCTAAATCATACTATTGAGGATATATTGTAATAAATTTCAAAATAATGTTTAGGCCTTATGACTTTATAAATAAATAAATTGGCAAATCATATTACAAATAACCAATATAGTTTGTATCATGATACATATTGATTATTCTTGGCATTATAGAATTTTAGGATTCATCCATCACATTAAAAATCTAATTCATTTATCATATGAATTAAATGAATAAATTATCCGACACACCTCAAAAATAAATTACAACCCGTATTAAAAGAACTAGAAAATTTAAAACCAAAATACATCCAAGTTAAGATGATCATGTGATATATAGATTAATATTATGGATTTTATTATAAAATTATAGTGTTAGTAAAAAATAAGTTTCAAAAACAAATTTTGACCTAGATGAAAACACACACAAAATATCAAAGAAAATTTTCTGGAGGAATATATAATTTTTCACATAAAAACACTTAATAAAAATTTTAAAAAAAAATTAATTATTAACACAAAAATTCATTTTAAAATAATCTTCTATAAATTCTAGTCATGACTCAAAATATTTAGTTTTCATGATTAAAAAATTGTTTTATATTTTAATAAAATATTTTGACAATTTTGAAAAATGAAAAAAATGTACCACATTTAAAAATTATTAAGAAGATTATATTTCACCATATTGTAAAAAATATAACATTGGAATAATTTTATTTTCTAAATCATTATAAAAATTTTAAAACATCCTTATATAAATATTTGAAAACATGGTCATGGGAGAGAATGTTTCTCGACTATATAGAAAAATGAGGTCGGCATTCCTTAAAAATACTATTATGATATATTTATTACATAAAGAGTTGAAAATGAAAAGAAAACATGTTACATATAGAAATATCTAAAAGAAAAAACATTGGGTTTAATATATAATGATCAAATTATTCTCCTAACAGACTAATAAATATATTTAATCCTACCTAATGATGAAATTTTGAAATAAACCCTTACCTCCAGTTTATGTTTGTTCATATGTGTCAGATCCTCATTTACGATAAATATATTTATTTGGTGTACATATTTTCTAAAACCATACATATATATTTTATTCCAAATATGATTTCCTATCATCATTTATCACCCTTTCATTATCAATCCTTGGTTAAAATCGTTCTTTCGGGTAAAAGGTGCTTCAATTTTCATGTATGTGTTAGTTTGTTAGCTTCATTACATTTGATTTTATTTTTATAAATTCATATATATATATATATAAACCTAATATAAATTTAATATATAGACATTAATTTCGTATTTACAGTAATAAATAAATGATTGATATTGAAAGATGAATTAACCCATTCATGGAGGCGATACATTGAATGTACAGTTGATCATTGATTTCACTATTCTACGGATAAAACGAATGTAATGTAATAAATAATTAAATTTTTAAAAAATAATTATTATAACACATAAATTAGGTATTTCCTTTAATATATACTTATTACAATCCATATCAAAAATAAATAAATAACATATCACATCTCTTTGTAGAGGTAGTAGTAAACACATACGTACAAGTGTTGTTATCATATTCGAACTGGTTGAAATGTAATAAGTAGTATATAACATAATAATCCTCGAGTTATTATTATTTAAAAAATAGAATATTAAAATATTAAAAACATCTTAATAAAAAAATGTTAAATATATTGATAAATAATTATTTTTATCGTTGTGTGGAGATAATATGTTATTTGTATGCACGAGCAAAACATTCATATTCCATTAGATGGAAAGGATAGATCATATTTTTACTTTAATAATAAATATATCGTTTAAATATATTTATTATAATTATTTAATTATTTAAAGATAAAAAACATTGGATAAGAAGAGGTAAAACAATAAATAAATAAAATGATGTTGGTTCACAAGATTACCTCTTCTTCACAGGATCTTCTTTATAGCCATTCTTATTTGACATATTGTGGGTATATATAGGATACCCACAAAACTATAGAAAAATAAAGACACTTTTAAGATAAATTCATAGGTAATTATTGATCTATGATTATTAATGTGGTGGAAATAAGTGACGGAAAGGGTTCCCTTTTATAATGGAGGGAAATGACCCACTTGGAAATATTTTAAAAAATTTATATATATACAGGTAATTCATAATAGAAATGATTACATATTGAAATATATTTGATGATAATGTAGGATATGGTTGTAAAATTATCTAACAATAAATTTTTTACATTATTAAGTGGTGATTTAAACATTATATTTTGATTTAACCCCTTAGTTATCATATTTAACCATAACATTGTTAATATCTTCTTCACTATTATGTTATGATAATTTTACTTATACAATTGCATTTAGATAATAAATAGAAAATTGATGAAATATTCAACCATATAGAATCCATCTTTTGATATTTCAACATTATGAAGATTTTTAAATAATTTATTAAAATATTATTTTCATAACATATCATTATTTTCCTTTTTATACTATTCATTAAATTTATATTTAATTACATCATTAAAATATTGTAATTAGAATATAATCCATTAAAATATCCCCAATATGTAATATTTTATAAAAAAACTCATGTATCTAAATAAATACAGCAAATTTTATTAATTATATTATTTTTAATATCATTTGTTTTATTTTACTACTATCTGAATAAATAACGTCTCCTTGTCATATAACCACTTATGGTAGATATATTATACCTAAAAAATATAACTAAATAATTTTCATGGGGAAAAAAGTATTATTCCCAAAATAAATGTTTAGAATCATTGAACAGATTTTTTCCAATAATAACACATAAGATATTTTATAATGTAATATGGTGGAATTTGTATTTTTATTTTCAATAAGTACTATATAGGTCAATTTCATAGAAAGGTGACCCATAAATAATTTACTTTCTATCATAAGGTTGGAAGATTGAAATTTCAAACATCCAATAGTAAATTGGATGAAAAATTGTGATCTCAACATTTTGTTTAATCCTTGGTTAAACTAATTTACCCTTTACCAAGGTGATAGATTTTACCATGATTCCCCTTCATATTGACCAAAAAGGGTCTAATTTACCAAAATCAATCCTCATAATTCAGAATATTTTATTTTTTCATGATGAAATGTCTATAAATAGATTAAATTATCTTTAATAAAATTGAACCAAATTTGTTGAAAATATATTTATTGAAAAAATATGGTTTTCAATAATAGAACATCATTTATTTTCATCTAATAGCTAAAAAATAATAGTTGGAAGTTATTTTTTTAAAATGATGAGGGATAGGAACCCTTTATTAATTTAAAAAAAGAGAACGCCTTTTTACAAATTAGAAATGTGGGAACACATTAAAAATAATGAAAATTACAATAGAATCTACCCTCCATGGTGGGAAAATGATCATATGATTTAGTTTAAAAAACAATAAAAAACGAAGTTGAAGACGTTTCAATACCTTTACACCCCATCCCAAGACAATACAATAGTTTTATAAGTCAGGAAAATGCCTCTCCCCAACCAAAATAAGCATCATGAGAGCAATACAACAAGGAATATAACCCCTATAATACACATTGAATGTGAAGGAAGAACTAGAAAATATGATCCAACACCATTATAGATCTTTTAAGCCTCCCACCTGACAATGCATGTTAGAAACCAATAACAATTCAACCCAATGTGACAAAAAATCAGACTAATATAACAATTAATGATCAATTTTGGGTGCCCATATATCAACCTAGGAAAAGAACATTCAACAGAATGATGCTTATTATCACAACCATCCCACATTCAAGGATTCTTGCCACAAAATACCTATAAAAATATGTATCATCATCCAGATGAGATGAAAAAAATACAAATCTCAAAGAGACACATGAAATTTCATTGGGAAACCAGTCCAAAAAATAGAGTATACAAACGCCACAAACAATAATAACG
Organism: Viscum album; assembly: GCA_963277665.1. Lineage (NCBI taxonomy): Eukaryota > Viridiplantae > Streptophyta > Magnoliopsida > Santalales > Viscaceae > Viscum > Viscum album. The sequence goes on from CAUJRU010002096.1 coordinate 59,279, forward strand.
CATCCACAAGTCATGAAAAAAAAATATCAGATAAACACATAACTTTATTATTTTCTGAAAAAAAACACCAACATATGGCAACATACTCTATCACCACTGCTAGAAATAGAAGAGCTGAACAACACTGTCATGTTGTACCAAATCGAGTAGGTAAATCTAATGACCCAACAATGAACCCACATCACACAACCCCCAACCTAGTCTAATCACATCATATAATCAATTAATCACATCCCGAATCCAAAATTCACTAAATCAGTTGAAAAGGTCACCAAGGAAAAGTGTCTCACCATAGTAGTCGAGAAGATCATAATAGTTCCAAATATCTGAGGAAGACCTAATCTAAATAATGATCCAAAAATTAGTACATTGAAAAACTCCACCTAAAGGGTTTGAAGCCTTGGTGGACCACCACAAATCTATACCCTTGGGATATTCTAGAAAAACACTACACCATGGTCACATCACCACTCGTGTACTGAACTAAAGCCACTTGAATGATCAAGGAAGATATTCCAAATGTCAATCCAGACATGGGATGCCCATATATGTTGTTAAATATGTAGATAACGATGTCAACCATGACTATCATTCAAACAGCACACCAAAATCAACAAAAAAATTCAAATCAATACTCCCACCTTCCCCCTATAACTCCCATGATTTTATATTAAGTTACTTTAATTAAAATAACCAATAGCTTGCACTAAATGAAACACCAAGTTCGAGTGCACCATGACTTACCAAAAACGCTGTTCAAAATGCAGTTATGAATAGTATTGACTAAATTTTGAATATAATATACTTAATATAGTTTTAGAATCCATATTATGTGTTTCTAAGACATAATATAAGAATAAATTCTTTTTTCTGATATAAATGAAATATTTTTAAAAAAATGCCATATTACAACGATTTAATATCAAAACATTTTTTAAAACCAATATTTGACACATTTATATATTTAATTTAATGAAATTAAATAATTTTTTAATATTGGGATTTGAAAATTTATTTTTAATAAATTTTTTCTACGTTTCAGATAACATTAATATTTCGATGAATAATTAAAAATTCTAAATTTTCATTATAAACAAATTATTTTAATTAAAATAATTTATAGTGTTAAAATATGCATTTGAATGGATTGGAGTTATAATTGGTTTTTATTTTTATCATTTAATATAATTAATGTCATTATATTTAATTTCACGATTAAATTTAACAAAAAACATGTTAATCTTTGGATAGTTTTTACTTTTTTTAAAATCCACTTTTTGGGTTTGACAACAAGAATTAATTTTAAATTAATTAATGTAACTTCATTTTTTTTAATTTTGTAAAATATAATTAATTTTTTAATTCATAATATCAAAATTTTCTTAGGGTAAATTTTAGGTATTTTTCTAAAAACATTAAATTTTTTAAAAATTGAGAAAACCACTTTGTTATTGTTTAAAATTGAATTTTTATTTTAATGATTATTTATTTTATTTAAATTTATTTTATTTCAAAATAGATACATAATACTTATATATGATTTAGTTTAATTTATTGGAGGCATTTTTTAATAAGTTCATATATATAAATTTTTATGGATCTTTTTAACGTCTTTTACCCACCTTCTGGGAGCATTTGAAAATTTGCATAAAACATAATTTTAACTCTTCTATGAGTTGAATTTAAAAAATCAAAGAGACATGGTTAACATTAGTATGTAAAAAGTTGTTTAGTAAGATCGAAATAATTTTTGATGAATAGTAACTTTTCACTTTTATTTACCATAGTTAAAAGTAAATAGGATAATTAAGGGGAAAATGATATTATAATTACCCTAACATAAGTCCTAATTTTATTGCATAAGTGTAATTCTAGCAAAAACTAACATAGAAATAAAATATGATCCTATATGGTCTACATAAGTTAGATTAGGACATTTATTATTATTTTATTTAAATAAGAGTTAAAAGTGTTAAATTACCTTCTTGTTGTGTGAATAAGGACCACACAATTGCAGTGAATTCACAATCCACTACTTTTGATGGTGACCAATTTAAGGGTCTTCTTGTCCAAACTGATCAATCTGCTATCATTTCTAAATCCAAGGTGATAGAAGCAAATGACCAAACAGTGGCAGTGGACTCTGTGGTCACTATGACAGTCTCTTCAAGCACCTCAGATGTTTCTAAACCTGATTTAACTCCAAAACATTTCTCAATGACCCCAAGTGGGCCTGCAATCCCTCTGAAAAAAATCTGGGTGCTGATAATAAAAGTACTTCTAATGTCTCTTCTCCCCCTTCCAAGAATAAACAGGGGAATAAATCTATCCCATCTTCCTGTCATGGACCCAGAACGTCAGAAAGGAAAAAGGGCTCAGGTGGTGCAAAAAAAGGGAGTTCTGACTCCAAACGCAGGTTTAAATGAATTTTTTGTTTTGGAATTTTCAGGGTATAGCAAACTCTGACACTTTCATAGTGATTAATATATTTATTTTGACTCACAAACCTAAATTATTTTCTATTGCTGAGCCTAAAATTAATTTTTTTCTGAAATACTTTCATTTAGGCTCATTTGGATATAATTTTCTTAGTGCTTGCACAAATGGAACTGTTATTGAATCCCTTTGGATTTTTTACCATTCATCGTTGCAATCTATTAATGTTGTTAAATTTTCTAATCATATGTTTACTTGTGATTTTACCTCTACTAGTGTACATGCTATCTGTACTATGATATATTCTACGAATAGGTATCAATAGCGAAGAACCCTTTGAAATGACCTTCATTCCCTCTCTAGATTTATTCAAGAACCCTAGTTTGTGGTCGGAGACTTTAATGCCATTCTACATCCGAGTGAACAGATTAGACCATCACACTCTACTATCTCCTCTTGGGAATTCAACGCTTCTATTGAGGATTATGATCTTATAAAAATTAACCTCATTGGGGATAATTATACTTGGTATAGAAAGTATCTCAATAGGGTAGTGGATAGAAAACATGACAAGGCCTTCACCAATTCTGCTACCATTGATACCCTGGCTCACTATGAAGATGTCTCGGGCCAAGAAATAAGTTAAAGAAAATCCATTGTTTTCTTTGGAAAAAGTTTTCCCCCAATAGAAAAAGCACTATTTTTAATTATTTAGGCATTAAAGAAGGCTCCTTCCCCTTTACTTATATTGGGGTTCCTATCTTTTGGGGAAGACCAAAATCCATCTACATTCACAGTATCATTGATCAAATTACCAATCAACCCTCTTCCTAGAAGGGTAAATCTCATTCCTTGGCTACCAGAATTTGTCTTTTCAAATCTACCATTGTCTCCAAACTGGTTTACTTGATGATGGTATACACTTTTCCTGCTTGTCTTCTTAAGAAAATCGACGTTTACATAAAATAATATGTTTGGATCGGTAGTACAATTTAAAGAAAACTTCTGACCATACCTTGGGCCACTTGTTGTAATCCTTTGGATAAGGGTGGTCTTGGCATCAAAAACCTTAATCTTTTCAATGAATCTATTCATGCCAGGATGACTTGGAATTTGATTCACAGTATTTCTGAATCCATAACCTCTTTCAAGTCTAGACTCATCACCAAGATTAAAAAGGGTAATATGTGTAACATCACTTCTTCCATCTAGCCATCCGTTAAATTATCTTCTTTAATATCATGAACAAATCTAGATGGATGGTTAGTGCTAATTCCACTATAAATTTCTGGCTGGATTATTGGACTGGTGTCCCCTTAATCTCAATGCTCATATCCACCACTCCTCCTGGAAATACCAATTCCTCTAATAGGGACGTTCATAACTCCCAAGACATCACTCTTCCTGATGACATTGGCCATATCATTGTAAATTTTCATTTCTCCAATACTGAGGTTTTCCTCATTTGGGAACATGATTTTAATGGTGTTCTTGATTCCAAAAGTTTTTACAAAAACAATTTTAGCAATTATGTTTCTAGCATGGCCTGGTTGAAATCATTTAACAAACCTTAGGTCAAACCCTCAAGAATAACTTTTAACTGGCGTATTGCCCATAATAGGGTTCCCACTGATATGTGCTTACAATACTCTGGGATTACTCTTTTCTCTAGATGTCTTATGTGTAATCAACACCGACAGGATAATAATCATTTTTTTTTGTCGTGTGCTACAGCTGTAGCTCTTTGGAATTACACAGTTGACATTTTTGGTTGCATATGGTCACTTATTGAATCCATCATCTCCCTATTACAATGTTGTGTTAATGGGGCTTGCTCCATGAAAATCAAGAAACGTTTTCTGACTGTAGTGACGGTACTCTTACATGTGATCTGGTATGACAAAAATAATTTACTTCATAACAATTGTTCATTCAGTATCATTGCAGGTAAAACACGTATTCTCATGGCCATCAAGGCTTTTGCCTCTCTTCAGAAGGATCATTGTGAAAATTTTGTTGGTGATTTTATGATCCTTTTTCATCATAGGATTTCGGGATATTATAGATATCCTCAGCACAATTTTGAAGTATTCTTCAAGCCCCGCTTCCAGGATGGATCAATGTGAATGTCGACGGCGCCTCGCAAGGAAACCCGGGTCTGACAGGTTGTGGTGCCATTTTTAGAGACCATCTTGTAAGGTGCTTGGGCTGCTTCTTTAGTGGTTGTGGTATGACCTCGGCTCTGGAAGTAGAAATTCTAGGTGTGATTCTTGCGGTGGACTTTTCCAAACAAAAGGGTTGGAACAAGATGTGGATTGAAAGTGACTCATCCACTGTGGTGCAAGCTATTTGGAAGGGGGTGGTGCATCTTTCCATGCTACTCACTCCTCTTTGAATACAATACCTTGCTTCACTCTTGGACCTTAGCTACATTTCCAAACATGCTTACTGTGAAGTGAACATGGTTGCTGACAGTCTTTCCAACAAGGGAGTCAACCAAGATATTACCTGGCTTGAGGATTTTCCTGGTGATTTTCTCCCTCTTATTGATAAGGATGGTAATAAGATTCCGTCATTCAGACTTTTGTAGCTTTCGTTCTTTTTTCAAAATAAATTGTGCCTTGGTCTTTGATTGAGGCACCACCTTCTAAAAAAGTGTTAAATTCATTGTTTAATAACTAAACAATTTTTAATATAGGGTTACACATAAGATAAATTCGAAAATAAATATTCAATATAAATCTGAGATGATCTCATAAATAATAGTATTTTATTTATAATTTTTTGAAATTAAATAATTTATTTTATTTTTGACACAATGATGATTTAGTAATTACATTGTTAAAGAAATATTAAAGTAATTGATATTATAAATATCCAAATAAATTAAAATTGAGAATAGTGATGACTTCCACTAATTTGATTGGTTAATATGGTGACCAAAACCTGTGTCAAACCATTTGGAAGATTGGTTTTTGACCCATCTCTACCATAACCAAAAAATAAATCATTTTTGAGCCATTTTAAATTGAAACTGATTTAATTATAAAATAATACTCCATGCTTTTCCTCAAGTTCCCCTCTCCCCTCTTATAAAAATATAACGACCCATCCTTTACATACATTTTTAATACTTCAAAATTGAAGCACGCTTATTACAACATATGACAAAACCACAAAGGACCGTATAGGTACAGTGTCTTTAGAAACTGGGAAACATAAACAACTGGTTCATAAATCTTCTACAGTGTCTCCCATTTATTTCATCATATCTAGGGTCCCTTTTAGCATATTCTACTTAATATCCATCTTCCTGATCTGGGGAAAGGAAAACATAAAAGGGTGAGCTCAAATGCTCAGCAAGGGCAAATAAAGGAAATAAAAATCATATCATATCTTTTTGAAAATCAAAACCTGCAAAAGAGATCATAATATCTTATCATGGAATAAATCATAGAAGTGAAAATGAGATCCCCATAATCATAACATAAGACTTGAAACATTGTGGCATGCACACATAATCATGGAAAATCATTTCTTGTTAGTCATGACTCATTGCCAAGACTATCATAGTGGACAAAGTCCCTTTCTGAACCGAGTTCACTCCTCGTTTCAGTCCTGTATCACTGAACCGAAATAACCTTCCGTTCCAGCCATGTTTATCTCATGAGATATAAAATCTTTACCCAATGCATTGGAGGGAGATATAGGTCCCACCCATCTTATAATGAATCCTTTCTTATGTGTGCCACATAATCAAAAACCATACATCATAGTGTAACCCATGTAATAAAAATGGGATTCTTAAACAACCTGACATCATAAAACAATTCATATAAGATAAAGGAATTCATAAAAATATTTCCATCACAACATAATCAAATCCATGTAATAATAGGGATAAAAACAGAACCCTTTATTATCTTAGATGGAAAATAATTTTGATAAAACACTTGAACTCCATTCTTGAGGAAAATATCCTTTCTTCTTCAAAAACACTTTTCTTTTCTTAACATGTCATACAATTATAAACTAAAACAAGTTGATTAAAAATAAACTTGAAAACTTGTAAAGGAAGCTTCTTGGAAATAATGTTTTAAAAATCCATTCATGCCGTATAAGTTAAAAAAAACATTCTTCGTACTTTTGTCGGAAAAGTCAAAAAGTACCTCGTACGGAAAAACGAAAAACGATTCCTTTCATATTCTTTACTAAAAACTCACCTAAGGGTAAAATTGGATTTAAACTATTGCAAGTGGATGGAAACAATATTAAATATTGAGGGAACATGGATGTGGATGATAAAATACACCCCAGTAAATACTTACGAATAAACAATCTCAGATAAAAATGAGATTGTGGTATTTCCCTTACCTTAGGTCCAATTTTCTTTGTACGTGTCCGAAGCTCCTGTATAATGGTTTAAATAATGTTATTGAATTATTCCAGAATCATACATATTGATATGATATCATATATGTTCATATTCTTAGCTCCTTGATAGTAATATTTCATGGTTACTTGTTACTCGGGTCTTTATTGCCTTTTGTTCTTATGCGTGTTTTGCCGAATACATTCTTATTCTTCTTTTAAGGTTATAGATTCCTTATATCCAGAATGGTATTAGTGTAACATATATCATATTTATTCATTCAATTCATTTATATAATCATTATGAAATGAAGATCATGTAGAACGAGTCGCATCACATCGTGGAGACGGTATTCCGTACGTACGCACGAGTGATGATATCGTTCCTATGATCGTGGAATTGTATTGGAGTATATATATATATTATTTAAGTATCAATATTACTTCATAATAATCATATATAGTTACTCATTACACCATTATACCCATCCTTGTAAGGTGATGGTGGAAAATAGATTACACCACGGCGTGGAGACGGTATTCCGTACGTACGCACGCGCGGTGATTTCATTTTTCCGTAGGATGGATAGAAGGTGAATTAGGGTTGTTTCATATTTATAATAACATATCAGTATGTAAGTAATACTGATGTTATTACTTTATCATGAAACAACTAAAGAAGAAGAAGTTGAAGAAGAAAGAAATTGAAAAGATCGGTAATGGATATTACCTCTTCTTTGGAATGCCTCTTTGAATCCTCCACTTAGGGAACTAATATTGGTCTTTGAGGAAGACCAGGACCTCTAGGATTATTCTAGGGAAGTGGAGAGGATACAATGGCAGGGTTTGGCCGAGCTTGAGTGCTCAAATTGGTGTGAGGAGGAGGGGGAGGAGGTGCCCTTTTATAAGGGAGGAGAGGGGCACCTTAAGAATATCTCAAAATATTATTTTATATTAAAGTCAAAATCGGTTTATAATGGTTCCAAAGTGTCTTATTTAGAAGCTAAAGTGGGAAAGGGTCGAAATCCTATCAACCAATAAGATTTAGACAAGTTTAGGGTATTATTTTAACCTTATCAATTAGATTTAACTCTAAGTTAATTAATTTAACTTTTACCGTGTATTTTTGTTTTCTTTCACTATATGGTTAATACACTTACTATAACATGCCAAACGAACCCCAAATTGTTTATTATTAATATATATATCCTTATCTACGTCATTTGGCCGAACCTTAGATTTTTAGGAATAATATAACAATTAATAATATAATATTTGATTTAAAAACTATTTTGTGTCAATTTTGACACTATTTGATATATGATTTTTGTGAAAGTCATAACAGAATTATATGTTCGAACCAAGTTGATTAAATCAACACTAATATATCATAGTAACCTAGAAAATTAGTGGAATTCATAAAAAGTCTCGAATTACAATTATTTTGGTGTTTATAACATCAATTCTGTCAATATTTCATTAATAAGATAATTACTGCATCATCTTTGTGTCATAATTAAATTATTTGATGTCTAAAATTTACAAATAAAATACCATCGTGTAGGAAATCTTTTTAGCTTTCTAATGAATATTTACAATCGAATTTATCTTATGTATAACCCCATATTAAAAATGATTTACTTATTAAACTTTGATTTTAACTATTTTAACCCTTCTTTAAATAAATTAATAATAAATGTCCTAATCTAATCCAAGTGGGCCTAAATGGTCATATTTTATTCCTAAGTTTGTTTTTGGTCGAATTACACTTGTCCAATAGAATTAGGACACGTGTTAGGGTAATATTAATATCATAATTACCCTTAGTTACCCTATTTACTATTAACCGCGGTAAAAATCGTAAAAAGTTACTATTCACCAAAAAATTATTTTCATCTCATTGAACCACATTTTAGTCCTTGATATTAACCGTGTCTCTCGGATTTTCGAAATTCCATTCACAGAAGCGGTAAAATTAAGTTTTATGCAAAATTCTGTTTTTTTAACCTACCACTTAGTGGTTTCACTATTCATCAAAAATTGAAAGTTTTCAGAAAAATACCAAAATTTCACCCTTGGCTAATTTCGATATTCTGAGTCCAAAAATGAAGTCCATTTTGAAAAATAAAATTTATAACATTTCGAAAAGTGGTTATTACTATTCATAACGACTAGTTTTAATAGCATATTGTTGTTTAGTGAAACTTGGTATTGCGTACGACGCAAGCTATCGAGGAAGGTCGTGATTGCGTGTAAAGCAAGCCAAGCAAGTGTTGTGTAGAAAAAGATTCCTTTGATGATTTATATAACATAAAAGTCTCGGGTGTTACATTCTACCCCCCTTAAAAAGAATTTCGCCCTCGAAATTCGTCACTTTGTAACAAACAGATGAGGATACTTCTCCCTCATCATATCCTCAAGCTCCCATGTAGCTTCTTCAAGTTGGTGGTTTCTCCATAAAACTTTCACCAAGCGAGTGGTCTTGTTTCGTAGGACTTTTTCGCTACGATCCAGAATCTCTATCAGCTGTTCTTCATAAGAAAGATCTTTCTCCAGCGGTACAACTTCTGAGCTGAGTACATGTGAAGGATCTGTTATGTACTTTCTCAGGAGAGATACATGGAACACATCGTGAACTTGAGAGAGATTCGGTGGAAGCGCCAATCGGTAAGCTACCTTCCCAACACGATCCAGTATTTCGAAAGGACCGATATATCTAGGGATCAACTTCCCCTTCTTTCCAAATCTCATAACCCTCTTCCAGGGAGATATTCGTAAGAACACTTTATCGCCCACTTCAAACTCTAGGTCTTTTCTTCGGTTATCGGCATAACTTTTCTGTCGACTCTGAGCTGCTCTTATGTGTTGTTGAATAGATCTGACCTTTTCTACCATTTCATCAACGAGATCAGGTCCTAATAGCTTTCTTTCCCCAACTTCATCCCAGCAAGTTGGAGTCCTGCATTTCTTTCCATAGAGAGCTTTATAAGGAGCCATCTGAATACTGGAGTGAAAGCTATTATTATAAGAAAATTCTACCAAAGGTAGGTGTTGATCCCAACCTCCTTTTAAATCCATAGAGCAAGCTCTCAACATATCTTCTAGGGTTTGAATTGTTCTCTCAGACTGACCGTCTGTCTGGGGATGATAAGCAGTGCTGAAACTCAACTCTGTATCCAGAGTATACTGAAGACTTCGCCAGAACTTCGAGGTAAATCTCGGATCCCGATCAGATATAATAGAAAGTGGTACTCCATGCAATCTTACCACTTCCTTTACATATATCCTGGCAAGCTGATCTAGAGAGAAATCCTCTCTAATAGGAATGAAGTGTGCAGACTTTGTAAGATGATCAACTATGACCCAGATAGCATTATTGCCTTTGATTGTTTTAGGAAGTCCTGTGACAAAGTCCATAGTGATGTTTTCCCATTTCCATTCGGGTATGGGTAATGGTTGTAACATCCCCTTAGACTTCTGTCTCTCAGCTTTAACTTGTTGACAAACCACGCATCGAGAGACATATTCAGCAACATCTCTTTTCATGCCATCCCACCAGAAGTACTCTTTCAGGTCCCTATACATCTTCGTGCTTCCAGGATGAACAGAGAATGAAGAACTATGAGCCTCATCCAGCAGCTCGTCCTTTAATTCGGGGATGGGAGGAACACAAACCTGATTCCTGAACTTTATTATCCCATCACAATCAAGGTTGAATTCAGGAACATTTCTCACCTTCTTTTGTAACTCGACATCTTCTTTCTGTGCCTCTTTAATCTTCACATGTATAGATGGTTGAACATTCATTTGAGAAAGATAAGATTTTTCCCCTTCCATTATAATTCCAAGATCCATCCTTTGTAAATCCATAAATATTGGATCTTTTGTGATCCTCATCATGGATAAACTAGCATGGTCTTGTCGACTTAATGCATCTGCCACCTTGTTTGCTTTCCCAGGGTGGTAATGGATTGAGCAGTCATAATCCTTAATCAGCTCCAACCATCTTCTTTGATGCATATTCAACTCCTTTTGTGTGAAAATATACTTTAAACTTTTATGATCAGTATAAATATCACACCTTTCACCATAAAGGTAATGCCTCCAAATCTTTAATGCAAAGATTACCGCAGCCAACTCCAAATCATGTGTTGGGTAATTTTGCTCATGGATTTCCAACTGTCGTGAGGCATAAGCTATCACCATATCATTTTGCATAAGAACACACCCCAATCCCTTCTTGGATGCATTACTGTAGATCACAAACCTTTCTCCACTACAAGGCAGTGTGAGCACAGGTGCACTGGATAACCTTCTTTTCAACTCCTTGAAATTCTCTTCACATTCCTCTGTCCAGACAAACTTAACTCCTTTCCAAGTCAACTGTGAGTGGATTAGATAATCGTGAAAAATCTTTTACAAAACGTCGATAATATCCAGCCAAACCATGAAAACTTCGGATCTCAGTTACTGTGGTTGGTCTCGACCATCTTTCGAAAACCTCTGTTTTTGCTGGATCCACAGATATCCCCTCTTTTGAGATTATGTGACCCAAAAAATGCAACTTTTTGAATCCAAAATTCACACTTGGTAAATTTGGCATAAAGCTTCTCCTTTCTCAGGGTCTTCAATATAATTCTCAAGTGATCTTCATGCTCTTCCTTGCTCTTTGAATAGACAAGAATATCGTCTATAAAGACTACCACAAATTGATCAATATAGTCTCTAAAGACTCTATTCATTAGATCCATGAAGATAGCAGGGGCATTAGTAAGACCAAATGGCATCACTATAAATTCATAGTGTTCATACCTTGTACGGAAAGCCGTCTTTGGTATATCCTCCCTTTTGACCCTTAATTGATGATACCCTGAATGAAGATCAATCTTGGAAAAGTATTGAGCTCCGCGTAGTTGGTCAAATAAGTCATCAATGCGTGGGAGAGGATATTTGTTCTTGATAGTGATCTTGTTAAGTTCTCGATAATCAATGCAGAGTCTCATTGATCCATCTTTCTTCTTAACAAATAGAACAGGTGCTCCCCAAGGTGACGCACTAGGGCGTATGAATCCCTTATCAAGATTCTCTTGGAGTTTCTTCTTCAATTCCTGCAACTCAATTGGGGCCATTCTATAAGGTGTCTTTGAAATTGGCAAAGCACCCGGTACGAGTTCTATTGAAAACTCTACTTCACGATTTGGTGGAAGACCCGGCAATTCCTCTGGAAAGACATCATCAAACTCCCGTATAATGGGCATATTCTTAATCGTGAGTTTCTCACCAACCATTTGAGTTAAATAACCTTCATTTAGTGGAATCAATACCCATAAGATGGAAGAAATTTCCACTGGAAGGTTATGTTCATCCTTGGATTGATAGACGATCGTAGATTGATCTGGAATATGAAATGTGACTTCCCTTCTTTGGAAATTGATATGAGCTCCATGTAGAGAAAGCCAATCTATGCCAAGAATCACATCAAATTCCACTAAAGGAAGGATCACAAGATTTGCAGGAAGCACTTTCCCACAAACTTCGATCGGAGAAGAATTATAAACTTTTGATGCGATTGATGTGCCATTAGGTGTTGTCACAGCTAACTCAACATCTAATTGTTGAGGTAATATGGTGATACCCTTAGAAAAGTCTTCAGAAATAAAAGAGTGGGTGGATCCAGAATCAAATAAAACATTTGCTACTTTAGAGTGGATGGTAAGTGTACCTTTCACCACATCGTTATCGTACTCCACATCACTGATAGAAATTGCATGTGACTTTCCATTGTCTTTAGCCTTAAGATTTTGTTGACGTCGACCATGATCATCAACCCTTGGATTTGGGCATTGATTGGCATAATGCCCCATCTCCTTGCACTTGAAACATTGAAGTGTAGTAGGTTCATTCTGTGTATCCCTTCCTTTGTTTGCATCATTAGACATCTTCTTCCCATTATCACGGCATTCAAATGCCCGATGACCTTCCTTTCCACATTTAAAACATTTACTTGTCCCTTTAAGACAACTCCCTCCATGTTTCTTTCCACACTTTGAGCATAAGGAAAAGCTCATCTTCTATTCCGTGTGCTCTTTAGATTTTTCTTTGAATTCCATCTTCCTCTTCTTATCAAACCCATGTGACTGATGGGTTACTCCAATCTCCATCTCGACTTTGAGAGCACATCGAACGATTTCCTCGTTGCTATTGAAGTCCCTTATGGCTAACGCCCTTCGAAGACTTGGTTTTAAGCCACTAAAGAATCGATCGATCTTACTCTCAGGTTGGATAATAATACCAGAAGCGTACCTTGCAAGTCTTGTAAAATTTGCTTCATAGGTACTAACAGATTCATCATCCCTTTGCTTCAGTTCAAGAAACTCTTTCTCCATCTTTGTTCGGAGAATACGTGGGAAGTACTTATTGAAAAATAAGTTCTTGATCTCGTCCCATTCCATAGACTCAATTTCATCCCTTTGCCTCGTATTCTTAACAAGATTCCACCATTGATCAGCATCTCCTTCCAAACGATACACTACTAGGATGAATTTATCATGTTCAGAACATTGAAGAACTGAAAATATCTTTTCAGTAGTACTAATCCATTGTTCAGCAACTAATGGATCAGTAGACCCACTGAAAGAAGGTGGACGCTGCCTCATGAAGGATTCAACAGAATGTTGCTCCCCCCTTTGCTCGTTTGGAAATCCTGCATGATTCATAGCTTGAGAAAGTTGTGTGAGCATGGCTACAAGATTTTGCATTCCAGCTCCCATATCGTTTGGTTTCTCAGGGGGACAATCATTGCATTGCCCATCGCATTCCGCATTAACACGGTTCCTTCGGGTTCCAGCCATTGACTAAAACCAAGAAGAATAGTGTGAGCAATACTAATTATAATAGGAAACCACATAATTCGAGAATATAATTTTCATGCTTATGGTCTTATCCTAGGTTATTCAAGGCCATTTCTAAAACACTAAGATTGTGTTCTATGCTTAGACTTATCCTTAGGGTTCTTACTAAGGCTTTCACATCCTAGTTTCCAAAGGTTGACTATACCTTTCCTCTGATACCAACTATAACGACCCATCCTTTACATACATTTTTAATACTTCAAAATTGAAGCACACTTATTACAACATATGACAAAACCACAAAGGACCGTATAGGTATAGTGTCTTTAGAAACTGGGAAACATAAACAACTGGTTCATAAATCTTCTACAGTGTCTCCCATTTATTTCATCATATCTAGGGTCCCTTTTAGCATATTCTACTTAATATCCATCTTCCTGACCTGGGGAAAAGAAAACATAAAAGGGTGAGCTCAAATGCTCAGCAAGGGCAAATAAAGGAAATAAAAATCATATCATATCTTTTTGAAAATCAAAACCTGCAAAAGAGATCATAATATCTTATCATGGAATAAATCATAGAAGTGAAAATGAGATCCCCATAATCATAACATAAGACTTGAAACTTTGTGGCATTCACACATAATCATGGAAAATCATTTCTTGTTAGTCATGACTCATTGCCAAGACTATCTTAGTGGACAAAGTCCCTTTCTGAACCGAGTTCACTCCTCGTTTCAGTCCTGTATCACTGAACCGAAATAACCTTCCGTTCCAGCCATGTTTATCTCATGAGATATATAATCATTACCCAATGCATTGGAGGGAGATATAGGTCCCACCCATCTTATAATGAATCCTTTCTTATGTGTTCCACATAATCAAAAACCATACATCATAGTGTAACCCATGTAATAAAAATGGGATTCTTAAACAACATGACATCATAAAACAATTCATATAAGATAAAGGAATTCATAAAAATATTTCCATCACAACATAATCAAATCCATATAATAATAGGGATAAAAACAGAACCCTTTATTATCTTAGATGGAAAATAATTTTGATAAAACACTTGAACTCCATTCTTGAGGAAAATATCCTTTCTTCTTCAAAAACACTTTTCTTTTCTTAACATGTCATACAATTATAAACTAAAACAATTTGATTAAAAATAAACTTGAAAACTTTTAAAGGAAGCTTCTTGGAAATAATGTTTTAAAAATCCATTCATGCCGTATAAGTTAAAAAAAACATTCTTCGTACTTTTGTCGGAAAAGTCAAAAAGTACCTCGTACGGAAAAACGAAAAGAGATTCCTTTCATATTCTTTACTAAAAACTCACCTAAGGGTAAAATTGGATTTAAACTATTGCAAGTGGATGGAAACAATATTACATATTGAGGGAACATGGATGTGGATGATAAAATACACCCCAGTAAATACTTACGAATAAACAATCTCGGATAAAAATGAGATTGTGATATTTCCCTTACCTTAGGTCCAATTTGCTTTGTACGTGTCCGAAGCTCCTGTATAATGGTTTAAATAATGTTATTGACTTATTCCAGAATCATAAATATTGATATGATATCATATATGTTCATATTCTTAGCTCCTTGATAGTAATATTTCATGGTTACTTGTTACTCGGGTCTTTATTGCCTTTTGTTCTTATGCGTGTTTTTCCGAATACATTCTTATTCTTCTTTTAAGGTTATAGATTACTTATATCCAGAATGGTATTAGTGTAACATATATCATATTTATTCATTCAATTCATTTATATAATCATTATGAAATGAAGATCATGTAGAACGAGTCGCATCACATCGTGGAGACGGTATTCCGTACGTACGCACGAGTGATGATATCGTTCCTATGATCGTGGAATTGTATTGGAGTATATATATATATATTATTTCAGTATCAATATTACTTCATAATAATCATATATAGTTACTCATTACACCATTATACCCATCCTTGTAAGGTGATGGTGGAAAATAGATTACACCACGGCGTGGAGACGGTATTCCGTACGTACGCACGCGCGGTGATTTAATTTTTCCGTAGGATGGATAGAAGGTGAATTAGGGTTGTTTCATATTTATAATAACATATCAGTATGTAAGTAATACTGATGTTATTACTTTATCATGAAAAAACTAAGGAAGAAGAAGTTGAAGAATAAAGAAATTGAAAAGATCGGTAATGGATATTACCTCTTCTTTGGAACGCCTCTTTGAATCCTCCACTTAGGGAACTAATATTGGTCTTTGAAGAATACCAGGACCTCTAGGATTATTCTAGGGAAGTGGAGAGGATAAAATGGCAGGGGTTGGCCGAGCTTGAGTGCTCAAATTGGTGTGAGGAGGAGGGGGAGGAGGTGCCCTTTTATAAGGGAGGAGAGGGGCACCTTAGGAATATCTCAAAATATTATTTTATATTAAAGTAAAAATCGGTTTATAATGGTTCCAAAGGGTCTTATTTCGAAGCTAAAGTGGGGAAGGGTCGAAATACTATCAACCAATAAGATTTAGACAAGTTTAGGGTATTATTTTAACCTTATCAATTACATTTAACTCCAAGTTAATTAATTTAACTTTTACCGTGTCTTTTTGTTTTCTTTCACTATATGGTTAATACACTTTCTATAACATGCCAAACGAACCCCAAATTGTTAATTATTAATATATATATCATTATCTAAGTCATTTGGCCGAACCTTAGATTTTCAGGAATAAAATAACAATTAATAATATAATATTTGATTTAAAAACTATTTTGTGTCAATTTTGACACTATTTGATATATGATTTTTGTGAAAGTCATAACAAAATTATATGTTCGAACCAAGTTTATTAAATCAACACTAATATATCATAGTAACCTAGAAAATTAGTGGAATTCATAAAAAGTCTCAAATTACATTTATTTTGGTGTTTATAACATCAATTATGTCAATATTTCATTAATAATATAACTACTGCATCATCTTTGTGTCATAATTAAATTATTTGATGTCTAAAATTTACAAATAAAATACCATCATGTAGGAAATCTTTTTAGCTTTCTAATGAATATTTACAATCGAATTTATCTTATGTATAACCCTATATTAAAAATGATTTACTTATTAAACTTTGATTTTAACTATTTTAACCCTTCTTTAAATAAATTAATAATAAATGTCCTAATCTAATCCAAGTGGGCCTAAATGGTCATATTTTATTCCTAAGTTTGTTTTTGGTCGAATTAAACTTGTCCAATAGAATTAGGACACGTGTTAGGGTAATATTAATATCATATTTACCCTTAGTTACCATATTTACTATTAACCGCGGTAAAAATTGTAAAAAGATACTATTCACCAAAAAATTATTTTCATCTCATTGAACCACATTTTAGTCCTTGAAATTAACCGTGTCTCTCGGATTTTCGAAATTCCATTCACAGAAGCGGTAAAATTAAGTTTTATGCAAAATTCTTTTTTTTTAACCTACCACTTAGTGGTTTCACTATTCATCAAAAATTGAATGTTTTCAGAAAAATACCAAAATTTCACCCTTGGCTAATTTCGATATTCTGAGTCCAAAAATGAAGTCCATTTTGAAAAATAAAATTTATAACATTTCAAAAAGTGGTTATTGCTATTCATAACGACTAGTTTTAATAGCATATTGTTGTTTAGTGAAACTCGGTATTGCGTACGACGCAAGCTATCGAGGAAGGTCGCGATTGCGTGTAAAGCAAGCCAAGCAAGTGTTGTGTAGAAAAAGATTCCTTTGATGATTTATATAACATAAAAGTCTCGGGTGTTACAAAAAAGGCACTTCACCTTCCATAAAAATCACTCCTCCAAAGCCTTTTAGATCTTCCAACACATGCCCAAATATTCCTCTATCTTCCTTCACATCAACCTAGATTCCTTACTTTGATCAGAATTCCAACCTAAAGGGACCTTTAGAAAAACTCAAAAGGAAACACCCAATGAAGAGGTAGTAATTTCACCACCATCTTTCAAGTTATTATCTTCTTTCAAATCAAAATTATATCTACATTTCCATACCAAAATAATATATCCAGTACCTTCTACATACTGTGATGTTATTTGAAATATGGTACGACCATATTCGTTATTTTATCCATCCTATAAAGGATGATGTCACCATATTGTGTACGCAGTGCCTATTGTCTCCACGTCATGGTGTAGTTTGTTATTCAAACACTTTAGTATTTGGATGTGTATAATAATGAGTATAAATGATGTAAATAATAAACATAACATGTTAATTATTCTTTTATAAGATATACCATCCAAAAAAATATTATTTCACCATTAATATAATGATATTTTCCCTTGTACGTATGTACGGATTATAGTCTCCACGAATATGATTAGATTCATTCCCCATCATAATAATTGATGAATAATATTCATTTTATGATAGAAAATAATTTTTATGAACTTAATATCATCTGTGATATAAATAAAATACATCCTATACGTAACAAGACTGACTTACATAACAAAATATATAATGGAAAATGAATCAGTTAACAACCAAAACAATGATACTACAGAAGCATCATTTACAAAGCAATATTATAAGATCTTATATGATGTCATATTTATGTATTTGGTTCATTTATAATTTTATAAGAATGATTTAACCATTATAAAGGTGGTTAATCTACCCTATACTAGGGAAAAGTACAAGGTAAGGTGTTTTCATATCACTTCTTTTTTCCCTGAGATTCATGCTATATTGCCATTCTTTCCTTTTGGGTGGTGTAAGTACTACTAACGATTCTATTCTTTATGTAATATAATTTAATTTATGGGTATTCAAATTGTCCATGTATGATACTTCCTTCATTGAGTGTATGTTTCATATGTTTCAAAATCGGTAAGGGAATTTCAAATTTCAATTTCCACTCATTGGGATTTACGCATACATCATTGATTATTTTACTCCAATATTATGTTTGGAATAACTATTTACTATTTATATAGTTATTTACACTTCCCTTTATGTGGATATACCTTTGATACACATAATAACTCTTTTGATAAATTCACATTCCATTTATATGAACTTTATAAGAGTAATCTTAACTTAATTTCCATAAATTGAGTTAAACATCCAAGTCATTGGTATTGTTTTTACAAAACTATGTGTGTATGTAATCTGATTTATTTTCTATAAATATCCAACTATTTTGAGTGTATTTATATTTTTCACAAATAATTTTTTTATTTATTAACCCCTAATCTAAGGATACAGTATTTATTAAGTATTTCATCTCAATTTATATTCCTTTGAGACCTCTTTGTTTTTATGCACCAATTAACATTATATGGTGTATATACTATCCTTTCACATGTTAAATCATGGATCCCTTTAATAGCTTGATATTATAATGTTTTTATTAAATTTATTACTCAATTACTTGTATTCAAGCATCTATAATTTGGTTAATAATTCCTTAACTACAATATTGTTTTGAATGTTTTAAATATTTATTCGTCAAAATCATTCTCATTAATCTCCACTTTTTAAAAATGGTTTTTTATATGTATTTATATGTAATTTTTTTTTTAAATTAAAAGTCCTTTTAAATGTGTCAATGTTGTACGGGACACTTTCATTCAAAAATCTCTTTTAAATATCCTCATTGTTAAATAGTGGTACATTTAAATGTTTTCAATAAAAAGGAAATATTTCACTTAAATGGTTTTACTAACTATTTTTATCTATGTCAACATCATTCAGTGTATTTTGTTCTTGATTGAGGTTGAATTATCATAATACAATCAGGTATATTGTAATTAATTAGTTTTGTTTTACTATGGATGTGCTATTTTTCTGTCATTCATGGTTTGTGGCTAAAATATTGTCATTTCAAATGCTAGTTTTAAAAAATGTTTATATTATGATTCAACATTTTCATATGAGGAATCCATTGAACATACTATGTGATGGGTGTAGCCCACTACAATTCCTCGATGCATTGGTAGGTCTCATGATACAAACTAGTGTCTTGGCACAAGGACTTGAAAAAATCTTATTTATAGTCTTGGCACAATTACTTGAGTATGTGGTTATGAAGTCTGACATTATGAATTTATCATTATGAAATTGGATATTTATAACATATGTGATTATTACTCTAGTAGAATATCCATGTGAATAAGTAAAAGGAATTATTTGATTTATCATTTCCATATTATGCCGAAATTTATGTTTAAAAGGATTATTCTATAGTCTTATAAATTGCCTTAAATGGTTATTATTAATTATGATTGTTTACTCTATTTTTATCCTTACTGAGCATCTAATCTCACCTAATTCTTATGTTTTATTTTTCACAATATTCAAATAATTATATTACTATTATCATGTAGTCATAGGATAAGGGGTATAAGAGTTTTTAAAGGGAACATAATGTTGATTTTTTTAATTTTATGATGTAATGTAAAACATACCTATGTATGTAGTACTTCCAAGGCTACTAAACTGGTCGGTCATTCAGGACATGATTCCTTTTATCCTACCAATGTTATGTAATAATGTACTCATTCTGGGTAACTGGGGTCGGGGTGTTAAAGTTGCTATTAGAGGATGTTTTGTTCAAACATTGGAAGATATATTTAGAAACAACTCTACTTAGTAAAATATAACCAAATATAGACATTGAGGATCATTATAAAAGAACATCCAAAAAAATTGGTAATGTAAATATTATGTGGTTTTTCCAATAAATACACCCATGTCTGGATATGAGAAGGTAGAGGTGGCTCTGGCACAGATGTACCTATGAGTGAAATTCTAAAAAAGAGTGTCGGGCTTGAACCGGGGTATCCTGGTACACGACAACATGTCATGCTACACTCTTGGTTACAACACTCCCTGGTGTTATGCTTAAGATAATTCATATTTTCATTACAAAATGATTTGAAGGATTTTAGTATATGCTATGAATAAATAACCGTGGTTAATATTAAGGATTTTCAGATCGAAAATAAGGTGTTATGATATTCTATACATGATTTTAGGACTCACGCTATTATTTCTTGTGTTAGTCAATGGCATGATTCCAAGGAAGTCATTATAACATTGAAAAAGATGTACAAGGTGGGTACGGTGGTGGAAATGAGAAAAAAAATATAATGTTGATATGTTTAAAAGATATTGTGTTCATGCTAAATCAGTTTTCCAAAAATATGACCAAAAAATAAATAATAACGAACTCCTGGATAAGAGAATGAATAGAATGGCAGTGAATGATATGAGCTAAAACAGTGGAGACCATGGATAAAATAAAGCTCAGTTTCTATCATGTAGGAAATGTGTAAGGGGACACCAAGGGAATTTTCTAAATGGAATAGTGAGATTCTTTATGTGTGAAAAATAAGGACATAATGTAATGAATTGCCAAGTAAAAATGAAGAGTATTATGGAAGAAAATAAAAATGACCCCAAAAATCCATTTATAGTCATTTGCTATAAATGTAGGGTACCTGATCATTACCCGAGTAAATTCCCTATTCTATAGGATAACCACCAAGTCAAGAATGATCCAATGTGTAAATAAATGGATGGTGAAATGAATAAAAGTATCAGTAAGATTTGTTGATGGGATTATATTTGATGACTTTTCACTTGTATGTGTAACCCTACAGTTTGTTATGTGAAAATTTAATTTTATTAAGAGTTTACTTTTTTTCGTTGATATAGTAATAAATAACTATTTGGGTTTTTATGATCCTTAAATTTTAGGCAATTACATGTTATTAAATGTTGGGATGAAAATGTGAGGTATGAGATAAAATTTGTGGTGAAATTATGTTTTGGTTATTTTGATGAATATATCTCATTTTGGGAATGTTATAAAATATAGTTTTTGAAAAAGGACAACACGTAAACCATGTGACAGCTCGTCGCATCGGACAAAGCTACGTGAATCAAACCCACAACCACACTACAATTGGGATTTATCGCCTACCACAGGAATACGTGAAGTCCCTTGTATGTGTGACTAATTTTTTTAGTTAAATGATTTTATTGATCAACAATAAGTTGATTTGGGATCTTATGACTTATCAAAAGGATATCCTTTTTATAAGAAAATGATTTGGTGATTAAGTGATAAATGTTATTTTGGATGATGTTTAAAATATTGGGAACACTATATGCCAAATGGGAATATAATACTATGGGATTCCATTTCTTGAGTAATGATGGATTTATATCTATGTTTTTATTGAGGATTTATTTCAATTTGGGTTGTTTATCAAAATTATTAAACCATCATAGAGATTATTTGATTAGTTTTATTACATTTATGTATGTGACTTTAAGAGTAGTCAATGTTATTTGGAGATATAATTTTATGTGGAAGATCGTGTAATCAAAATATTCTATGTTTGGGGTTTCAATATTTGTTTGGATTATATTGAAGGATTTTAAGGACATTTTTTTTTTGAATGGTGTTTATTGAACTTGGGGTATTATTGGTTTAATTTTGGAAATTAAGATTAGTATATCTTTCTCTAAATGATTATCCTTTTTTTCGATCATCATATCTATACTAACCATTTTTGTTTTGTTTAATCTCCAAAGAAAAGGTAAATATATATTATATCTTTTTTGAATTATGTGACTCTCTATAATTTTATTCTATCTCTTCCGGTGTTACCAAGTCATCTTGAGAACTCATTGTTTGAAAAAAAAGATGATTTAGTGGTAGAAATTCATTGATGAATGAATCTCTACCTAAAAAGTATGTATATCTCTTTGTGTTCTCAGTAAATATCACAAATAATCTCCTCAACTTTTTGAAATGGAACATAAAGAAAAAAACGTTGTCCGTTTACTTTTCCTACTGGGAAACATATGAATTTTTATCCAATCACAACTTTGTGGTTTTCTAGTTGTTAACTTTCTCCTGATCATGTTTTCTATCAACCTCCATCATAATTTGAAACATAGTTTATCTTCCATATCCATGTTTTCTAAAATGGAATCCCAGTATGGGTTATCTCAGGTGAACATTGTATTTCTCTTTATTTATTTTAAAGTGATAGTTTTATTGACTCTTTTTCCTATGTGGGACTTTCAATGAAGATCCCAGGAACAATTTTAAAATATCCAGGAAACTATTTCTAAAAGGGGTGAAGAATGTAACACCCCATTATTTTATTTACTGAATTTTGAATTTTATATACTCCATATAATTTTACAATCCATATTCTATTTTCATTGACATAATATTAGATCAATTCATTTTTTCATATAAAATAAGTATTTTTAAAAAAAGTAGTTTTTACACCTTTTAATAGAAAACCAATTATAAAACCAATATTTTACAGTTATATATTACATTTACTGAAATCAAATTCTTCTTTATTATCATTACATAAAATTTTATTTTGGATAATGTTTTGTCACTTTTCTAATAACTTTCATATTTTGATGAATACTGAAAAATACAAAATTTTAATTGAATACAAATTTTTTTAATATGAATAATTTATAGTATTAAACTAAGACTTTTAATGGTTTGGAAGTATAATTAGATTATATTTTTATTATTTAATACAATTATGTTTATTATATGTAATTTCACATTTTAATTTGATGTAAACATAGGTTAAGATTCTGATAGTTTTTACTTTTTAAAACCCTCTTTTTCATTTTGGAAATCAGAAATAAATTTAAATTAATTAATAAAACATCTATGTTTTTAATTTTTTAAAATATATATCTTATTTTTATTCAGAATATCTAAATTATCTTCAGGTAAATTTTTTTTTATTTTTCTAAAAACATTCAATTTTTGAGGAATTGTGAAAAACACATTTCTTAATGTTTAAAACTGACTTTTTATTTAAATAATTATTTAATTTTTTAAATTTATTTTATGTCAAAATAGATACATAATACTTATATATGATTCAATATAATTCATTGGAGTCATTGTATAATAAGGTTAGAAATATTAAATTTTATTTAACCTTTTACCGTCTTTTACCAACCTTCTATGAGCATTGGAAAATTTTGGTGACACATAATTTTACCACTTCTATGAGTTGAATTTAAAAAATCCAAGTGACGTGATAAACATCAGTTTGTAAAAAAAATTTCAATAAGAAGAGAATAATTTTTACTGAATACTTTATTTTGACTTTTATTTACCACGGTTAAAAGAAAATAGGGTAATTAAGGGTAAAAATGTTTTTATAATTACCCCAAAACATGTCCTAATTCAATTGGATAAGTATAATTCTACCAAAAACATCCATAGGAATAAAATATTAAACTCTTTGATTCACATGGATTATATTATGACATTTATTATAATTTTATTTTAAAGAAATGTTAAAAGTGTTAAATTCAATGTTTAATAACTAACCCATTTTTAATATATGGTTACAAATAAGATAAATTTGATAATAAATATTTATTTGAAATTTAAAAATACTTTCTACATAAATATATTTAATTTTTAATTTATATATTTTAAATAATTTAATTTATTCATCACACAATCATGATGCAGTAATTACCTTATTAAGGAAATATTAAAATAATTGATATTATAAATATCGAAATAAATGAAAATTGAGACTTTTGATGAATTCTACTAATTTCTTATGTTAATATTACATGTTAGTGACGAATAAATAAATTTTATTACTAGTGATAACGTTTTTATGGATTTCAAAAAAATCAAAAACTATATAGTGTCAAATTTGACATAATTGAGTTTTTAAAACAAATACTATATTTTTAATTGATATAATAATCCTAAAAATATATGGTTCTGAAAAAGGTCTTCGATAAGGGTATATATATATTAATAATGAACCACTGGGGGTTTTTTGGCTTTTTATAGTAATTTTATTAAAAATATTATATAAAAATACAAAGAGACTTGTTAAATATCAAACTATTTAAATAAGATATAAATCCAAAAGTTAAGTTTAATATGGTGACCAATAACTATATAAAACCTATTGGATAAATGGTTATAAACCCATCCCCACTTTATCATCTAAATAAATCAGTTTTGAGGCATTAAATACAGAAAATGATTTTATTATATAATAATATTTCAAACATTTCCTAAATTGCCCATTACCCCTCTTATAAAAGGGCACTTCCCCTTCTCTCAAAATCACACAACCAAACCTTTTGGCTTAGTAAAACCCGACCCAAATATCTGTGCAACACCTCACACATCAACCTTGAGTCCTTAAATTTATCATAAGGACAATCTATGGATCCCTTTTGATCTACACAATATGGAACACCCAAAGAAGAGGAAATAATTTCACCACCCTCTTTCAAGTTCTTTTCTTCATCCAAATCCTCGTTCTTTTTTTCTATACCAAAATAATAAATAAAATACCTTATACACACTGTGATTTTATTATATATATGGTACACCCATATTCATTATTCTATCCATCCTATAAATGACAAAGTGACTATACATGCGTACGTATGGCTTATTGTCTTCACATCATGGTGTAGTTTTTTATTCAATCACTTCATTATTTGGATGGTTATAATAATGAATATATCTTATGTAAATAATAATTATAAAATTTTAATGATTCTATATATATGATATAATTCCCAATTACATACGATTTCACCATCAATATAAGGATATTATTGCTCGTACGTATGTATGACTTACCGTCTCCATGAAAGCGATGACATTCATTCCCCATCGTAATCATTCAAGAATAATTTTCATTTTATGAATAGAAATAATTATTATGAACATAATATCATTATGGATATGAATAACATACATCCTATACATAAAAAACATGACTTATGTAACAAAACAAATAAAGGAAAACAAATCATTTAACAACCGAATCAATGATACTACTATAATATCATAAACAAAGCAATATTAAAGGATCATATTTGATGTCATCTATCTATATTTGGTTCCTTTATAATATAATAATAATTATTCAACCATTATAATATAGATTAACCTAACTTATACTATGTAAATTTACAAGGTAAGGGGATTTCATCTCACTTCTTATTCCAGTTAGATTCATGCTATATTGCCATTTTTTCCTTTTGTGTGGTGTATGTAGAACCCATTATTATATTCACATTGTAAAATACCTTAATTTATGGGTATTTAAATCTTCATTTTATGATACTTCCTTCATGGGTTCTATGTTTCATTAATTAACAAATCGGTAAAGGGAATTTAAAATTACAATTTCAACTTATTGGGCATTACACATTATTCATTGATTATTTTATTCCAAGATAATTTTCACTCCCAATTATGTGGATATACCTTTGATACACAAAATCACTTCATTTATTAATTCACATTTTGTTGTTATGAACTTTTTTAAGGGTAATATAAACTCAATTTCCATTCATTGTGATAAACATCCAAGTCATTGGTGTTGTTTTTACATGAATATGTGTAAATGCAATCTGATTGATTTACATTGTGTATCCAATTATTGTGTGTTTATTTATATATCACACATGTTATAATTTCATTGATTTATCCAAAATCTAATGATACAGTCATTATAAGGTATTTCGCCTCAATTTATATTCCCTTGAGACCTCTTTGTCGTCATGAACCAGTTCACATTATACGGATTATATACTATCCTTTGAAATATTATATCAGCAATCCCTTTATTCTCATGATATTATAATGGTTTGATTAATTTTATTCTTCAATTAATTGTAATCAAGCGTCTCTTATTTGGATAGGAATTCTGATAGAAAAATATTTTTTGAAATTTTTAAAATATTTATTCCACTAAATATACTCATTAATGTAAATGTATTAAAAAATGGTTTTATGTATTTATTTATATGGACATAAATGTTTTGAAATTAAAATTACATTTAAATGCTTCAAATTAGTGTCAGAATCTTTGATTCAAAAAACTATTTTAAACAACTTAATCAATAAATAGTGCGATATTTAAATGTTTTCAACAAAAAGGGGATATTTCTGTCAAATGGTTTTAATTACTATTTTCATCTATTTAAATATCCTTCTGTGTATTTACTTCTTTATTAAGGTTGATTTATCATCATACAACCATCCATATTGTATTGGATTAGTTATGTTTGACTATGGATGTGAAATTTTTATTTCATTCATGGTTTGTGGAAAGAATATTGACATTTCAAATTCATCATTTAAATATGAATTTTTAGATTATGTATTACTGTTTTCATACGAGGAATACAGTAGACATAGTATGTGATCGTTGGAGCCTGTAATAGTTCCTCAACGCATCAGTCAGTCTCACGAGAAAAACTAGTGTCTTGGAACAACGACTTGACAAAATCTAATTTTTAGTCATGGCACAGGGCCTAGACATTGTTGTTATAAAGTCTAGAATTATGAATTTCAACATTATAAAATTGGCTATTGATATTACATGTGATTATTCGACTAGTAGAATATCCATGTGAATAAATAAATGGAATTATTTTATTTATCTTTGTCATATTATGAAGAGGTATATGTTTAAATGGATTCGGTTCTAGTATTATACATTGCCTTAAATTATTATTCTTATTTAGGATAGTTTCCGCAATATTTTTATCATTACTGTGCATCTGAGCTCACACCCTTTATTATGTTTTATTTTTTCCAAGAATCAAATATGTATATTACGATTAACCTGCAGGAATAGGCTAAGGGATATAAGTGTCTTCAAGTTGTACATAATGTTGTTTTTTTATTTCATGATGTAATGTAAAACTTATGTAAGTATCTAGTACTTCCAAGGATACTAGAATGATTGGTATTACAAGACATGATTCCTTGTATCATGATAATATTATGTAATAATGCACCAATTATTTCTAACTGGGGTTTGGGCGTTAACGTTTATATGAGAGGAGGTTTAGTACAAACTGTAGAAGATTGATTTAAAAAAACTCTGATTAGGAAATAGTACCATAATATAGACATTGAGGATTAGTAAAGATGAAAATCCAAAAAATTTTGTAATGTATTATTATGTGGGTTTTCCATGATATAAATCCCTATCTAGATATGACACTGGGCCTTGATTTACTCTTGGTTATGAAACTCTTGGTGGATATGCTTATGATAATTCATGTTTTCATTACAAATTGATTTGAATGATTTTAATATATGATGATAATAAATAACCATGGTTAATCCTAAGGTGTTTTAGATCGAAAATAATGTGTTATGATATTCTATAAATGATTTTATGACTCACATTATGCATTCTAGAATTAGTCAATGGCTGTATTCAAAGGAATTAATAGTAACATTGAACATGATTTAAAATGTGGGCACGGTGGTGGAAATTAGCAAAAAAAATGTAATTTTGGTGGCTGTAAAAGATTTCATGTTAAAATTTTGTTATCTTTTCCAAAAATATGATAAAAAAATTATATATTAACCAACACCCAGAGTCAACAAAGGAGAGAATGGTGGTGAATTATAAGAGCTCCAGCAGTGGAGACCATAGATAAAAGAAATATCAATTTCCATCTTGCAGGAACTGGGGAAGGAGACACCAACAGAAGTGTCTCAGTAGAACAATAAATTCTTTTTTTGTCGGAAATAAGTACATAAAGTAATGAATTACTCATTAAAAACGAAAAGTACTATGGATGAAAATAAAAATGAAACTAAAAATCTAGTTATAGTCATTTTCCATAAATGTATGGGACCTGGGCATTACCCGAGTGACTACCCTATTCTATAGGATATCCTCTTGGTTAAGGAAGGACCTATATGGAAATAAATAGACGGTGAAATGTTTAAATGTATTAGTGTGCTTTGTTGATGGGATTAATTTGGAAGACTTTTCTCTTGAATCAATAACCCTATAGTTTGTTATTTGAAAATTCTATTTTAGGAAGAATTATCTTTTCTATTGTTAATATAGTAATAAATGACTATTTGGGCTTATATGATCATTGACACTGAGGAAATTACAAGTTATTATGTTTTGGGATGAAAATATGATGTATGAGATAACATTTGTGGTGAATTTATATTATTTTGATTTTGACGAATTTATCTCTTTTTTTGAATGTCACAAAATATTGTTTTTGAAAAATGACAACATGAAGACCATGTGAAAACACATCGCGTTGGAAAAAGCTGTAGGAATCGAACCCACAACCAGAGTGCGATTGGGATTTTTCTCCTACCAATGGACTACATGAAGTCACTGGTTTGTGTGACTAATTATTTTTAGTTAAATTATTTTATTGATCAATAATAAGTTGATTTTGTATCTTATGTATTATCTAATGTATATCCTTAGTATAGAAAAAAAAATTTGTGGGTAAGTGATAAATGATATTTTAAAAGATGTTCACACTGTTGGGAAAGCTATATGAAAAAGGAATATAAAATACTATGGGATTTTATATGAGGAGTGATGGGGTATTTTTATCAATGTTTTTATTGTGGATTTATAGCGATTTGGGTTTTTTATGAAACGTGTTAAACTGTCATAGAAAATATGTGTTTAAGATAATCACATTTTATTATATCACTTTAAGAGTGGTCAATGTTATTTAGAGATAAAACATAATGTGGAAGACTGTGTAATCAAATTCTTCTATTTTTTGGGTTTCAATATTAGTGGGGATTATATTGAAGGATTTTAAGGACAATTTATTATAGAATGGTATTTCTGGAACTTTGGGTATTGTTGGTTTAATTTTAGAAATTAGGATTACTATTTATTTCTCTAAGGAGTTGTCCTTTTGGGTATTATACGATCTTGTACAAACCATTTTGGTTTATTAATCTCAAATTTCAAGGTAAATATATAGTTTATAATTTGTTGATTATGTGATTCTCTAAAAGCATATTCTAGCTCATTAGGTGTGACCAAGTCATCTTGAATACTCATCATTTGAAAAAAGTGATGAGTTATTGGTAGAAATTTATTAAATGACGAATCTCTACTTAAAAAGTAAGTATATATCTTTATTCTCATTGTCAATTTCTTAAATAAATTCCTCAAATTTTTGAAATAGAACTTAAAAAATACATTTTCCATTTACATTTCATGTTGATAAACTAACGACTGTTTATCCTATTACATGTTTATAGATTTCTTGTTTTCATCTTTTTTCTGATCATGTGTTCTATCACTCTCCATCAAAACATGACAATTAGTTTATCTTATATATCATTGTTTTCCATCATGGAATCCTAGTATTGGTTATCTCAGGTGACCTTTGTACTTCTCTTTCTTATTTTTAACTTGATAGTTTTATTAACTCTTTCTTCTAATGAGGGCCATTCAATGAAGTTCCCATGAAATATTTTTAAATTTCAAGAATTATATTTTCAAAATTGGGGAAGAATGTAACACCCCAAGACATCATAGTAAGTTAATTTTTTAAACTAAATCAATACCTTGCACTACAGGCAACACTGAGAACAAGAACACCACAACATATCAAACTAGCTATTCAAAAAGCAGTTATGGATAGTATTAACTGAATTCTGAATTTTATATATTCCATATAATTTTAGAATTCATATTATGTGTTTCTTAGACATAATATAGTATCAAATTAATTTTTCAAATAAAATAATTATTTTTCAATAAAATTGCAATTTTAACACCTTTAATGGAAAACCCCTTTTAAAACCAATAATTTTCACTTTTTTACATTCAGTTTAATGAAATAAAATTCTTATTTTTATTGGATACATACAGATTTATTTTGATAAATTTTTGTTACTTTTCTGATAACACTCATATTTTGATGAATACTGAAAATTACTAAATTTTAATTGGAAACACAATTTTTAATCAAAATAATTTATTGTGTTAAATTATGAATTTGAATGGTTTGGATGTATAATTATAGTATATTTTTATCATTTGATATAATTTAGGTCCTTATTAGTAATTTCACTTTTAAATTTGAAATATACAATTATTATTATTTTGGTAGTTTTTTATTTTAAAACCCTGTTGTTTGGTTTTGACAACGGGAATTAATTTTATATTAATTAATGAAACTCATAGGTTTTTAATTTGGTGAAATATAATTCATTTTTTAATTTGTAGTATCAAAATTATCTTATGGTTAATTTTTTTATTTTTCTGAAAAACATTCAATTTTTGAGGAATAGTAAAAAACACTACGTTATTGCTTAAAACTGAATTTTTATTTATATAATTATTTATTTTATACAAATTTATTTTAAGTCAAAAAGGATACATTATACCTATATATTATTCAATTTAATTCATTGGAGTCATTTTATAATAAGTCTAGATATATAACATTTTATTGAACTTTTTACTGTCTTTTACCCAATTTCTAGAAACATTTGAAAATTTGCAAAAAACATTATGTTACCAATTCTGTGAGTTGAATTTCAAAAATTAGAGAGACACGGCTATCACCAGTAAGTAAAATTTCATTCAATAAGATGAAATTAAATTTTGGTGAATAGCGACTTTTGACTTTTATTTACCATGGTTAAAAGTAAATAAGGTAATTAATGGTAAAAATGATATTATAATTACCCTATGACATGTCCTAATTCTTATGGATAAGAGTAATTAGAAAAAAAATACTTAGGAATAAATTATTATCCTCTATGGTCCACGTTGATTAGATTAAAACATTTCTTATTATTTTTTTTAAAGAATATTTAAAAGTGTTAAATTCAATGTTAAATAACTAAACCATTTTTATTATAGGGTTACAAATAATATAAATTCAAAAATAAATATTAATTAGAAATCTAAAAAAATTTCCTACATTATAGTATTTTATATATAATTTTTAGATATCAAATAATTTAATTTATTTATGACACAATGATGATGTAGTAATTACCTTATTAATAAAATATTAAATTAATTGATATTTAAATATATAAATATATGTAAATTTTGACTTCTAATTAATCCCACTAATTTTATATATTAATATGACATGTTAGGGTTTATTAAATAAATTTTTTTCATTGTGATAATGTTTTTATGGCTTTCAAAAATAACAAATACTAAATAGTGTCCAAATTGACATAATTGAGTTTTTAAAACAAATACTATATTATTAGTAAATATAATGTCCCTAAAACTAAATGTTTTGGCCAAAGGACATAGATAAGGTTATATATATTAATAATTAACCACTTTGGGTTCACTATTCTTGTTATATTACGTTTATTATACGTATAATATAAAAATACAAAGAGACATCATAAATGTCAAACTATTTAACTAATAGTTAAATCTAAAAGATAATGATAATAAGGTGACCTAAACCTATATAAATCCTATTGGTTGAGAGGTTTTCTACCCATCCCCATATTATACTAGAAATAAATCATTTTATATCCAATTAAAACCGAAAATTATTTTATTATAAAATAATATTCCAAGATTTTTCAAAAGTGCCCGTCACCCCTATTTTAAAAGGGCACTACCCCTTCACTAAAACTAACAACACCAGTGCCTTTTTACTTAGACAATTCCTGAAAAAATATCCTCCCAACATCCCTCAGATCAACCTAGAGTCCTTACATTGATATGAAAGCCTACCTAAGGTTCCCTTTTGATCAACTCCAAAGGAACCACCCAAATTTGATTAAATAATTTCACCACCCTCTTTAATGTTCATTTCTTCTTCCACTTTGCCATTATTTTTTGTTTCCATACCAAAATAATAAATAATTTACCTTCTATATACTATGATTTTATAATAAATATGGTACAACCATATTCATTATTCTATCCATCCTATATATTAAATAGTTACCATTTGTGTGTACATACGGCTTACCATCCCCACGTCCTATTGTAGTTTGTTATTCAAAAACATAACTATTAGGATGGGTATAATAATGAGTACAACTTATGTAAATAACAAATATAAAATTTTAATTATTCTCTATATATGATATAATATCCAATTACATACGATTTTACCATTAATATAATGATATTTTCACTCGTATTTACGTAAGTCTTACCGTCTCCACGAACCCAATGAGATTAATTCATCATCTTAATCATTCAAGAATAATATTCATTTTTTAATTAGAAAAATGTATAAGTTCTTAATATCATTCTGGATATGAGTCAAATACAGCCTATAAATAAAGAAACATGGCTTATGTAACAAAGCTTATAAATGAAAATGAATCAGCGAATAACCAAAACAATGATACAACATAAATATCATTAAAAATGCAATATTAGAAGATCATATATGATATCATATTAATGAATTTGGTTCTTTTTTAATATAATAACAATTATTACACCACTATACAGGAGTATAACCTACCCTAGACTACAGAAATTTACATGTTAAGGGGTTTTCATCTCACTTTTTATTTATGTGAGATTCATGCTATATTGCCATTATTCCCTTTTGTGAGGGTTATATACTGCCCATTATTTTATTATTTGTGTTATATAATTTAATTTATTGTTATTAAAATATTCATTTTATGATACATCTTTCAAGGGGTCTATGTTAAATAAGTTACCAAATTGGTAAGGGAATTCCAAATTTCAATTTACACTCATTGGGCATGACGCATACTTCATTGATTATTTTACTCCATGATTATCTGTGGAATCACTATTTAATATTTATGTATTAATTTCCACTCCACTTTTTGTGGATACACCTTTGATTCACATAATCACTCCATTGACAAATTCACATTCCATTGATTTGAACTTTTTAAGGGTAATCTTAACTGAATTTACATTCATTGAGTTTAACATCCATGTCATTTGTTTTGTTTTTACAAGAATATGTGTGAATGTAATGTGATTTATTTACAATGAATATCCAATTATATTGACTGTTTTTATATTTTTCACACATAATTATTTCATTGATTTATCCTTAATCTAAGGATATGGTCTTTATAAGGTATTTACTCTCAATTTACATTCCTTTGAGACCTCTTTGTCATTATGCACCAATTCATATTATATGGTGTATATGTTATCCTTCGAAATATTATTTCATGAATCCCTTTATTCTAATGATATTATAATGTTTTCTATAATGTCATTCCTCAATTACGTTTATTAAAGCATCACTTATTTGTTTATGAATTCTTTAACTGAAATATTGTATTGAATGTTTTAAATATTTATTCTTATAAATCTTTCTCATTAATATCCATGTTTTAAAAATGGTTTTCAGTATTTATTCAAATGGACATAAATTTCTTGAAATTAAAATTCCATTTAATAATTTCAATGTGGTATGGGACACTTGTATTCAAAAATATTTTCTTAAAAAATTCTTTGATAAATAGTGAGACATTTAAATGTTTTCATGAAAAATGGGATATTTCTCTCAAATGGTTTTAATGACTATGTTCATCTAATCCAATACCCTCCAGTTTATTTTATTCTTTATTGTGATTGATTTATCATAATAAAACCTTTCATATTGTATTGAATGAGTTGTGTTTGATTGTGGATGTGTTGTTTTTAGGCCATTCATGGTTTGTGGCTAAAATATTGACATTTCGTATACTAGTATTAATATGAATTCTTGGAGTATATTTAAACCTTTTCATATGAGGAAATAATTGGAAATAGTAAGGGATGTGTGGATCCTACTATATATCCTCGATGCAACGATATGCCTCACAATTAAATCTAGTGTCTTGGTGCGAGGCCTTGACAAAATCTTATTTTTATTCATGGCACAAGGCATTGACTATATGGTTATGAATTCTGGCATTATTCATCCATTAATTGAACTTGGCTATTGATATTTCAAGTGATTATTCGAATAGTATATTATCCATGTGAATATGTAAATTGAGTTATTTGATTAATCATTTCCATATTATGCTGAAGTTAATGTTTAGAAGGCTTTTGTTCTAGTATTATACACTGCCTTAAATGATTATTCTTATTTATGATAGTTTATGCTATATTTTTATCCTTAATGAGAATCTAAGATTACACCTTTCATATGTTTTATTTTTCCCACAATGTAAATAAGTATTTT
Source organism: Viscum album (assembly GCA_963277665.1). Taxonomy (NCBI): domain Eukaryota; kingdom Viridiplantae; phylum Streptophyta; class Magnoliopsida; order Santalales; family Viscaceae; genus Viscum; species Viscum album. Next base: position 93,998 of record CAUJRU010002096.1, read on the forward strand.
ATGATTAACCTACATCAATTGGATAAGGGATATAAACGTGTTCAAAGGGTATGTAATGTTGTTATTTTATTTCATGATGTAATTGAAAATTTACATATGTTCATAGTAAATACATGGAAACTAAACTGATTGATCTTTCAGGACATTATTCCTTGTATCTTTCCAATGTTAGGTAATAATGCACCGATTCTGGGTAATTGGGGTCAGCGCGTTATACCCACCCACACACCAACATCACAACCTTTAAGCCCCAATATGTTCCCCCAATCTTCCTATATGTGAGAGTAATAACGATGAAACATGAATACTCCATCCTCTATTGAAACAATATTATCAACAAATTAATAAGGTAGATCATAAATAGTTGAAAGGATAATGTGAGGTGAAGGAAGAAATTGTGAAAAAAAGATTAAAACGATTGGAATGATTGAGAAATCTAGGTAGGGGGAAACCATATTGGGGGAAGAAACACTCTCAAGAGAGTTTCATGGGAAAGAACTATTCAATCGTCT
>CAUJRU010002097.1:0-94453 GCA_963277665.1 Viscum album
TTTTTTATATAATAATGACTATACTTTCATTTTATTATTGTTTCCTTGTAAATAGCTTTTAAAGAATAAATAGTATTTTCAGTTAATGTTCGACTAAGAAATCTATTATCATGAATTAATGGACTTTTGAATTAAATAATATTGTAATAAATTATTACTATTATTAAATTAATTTTTATTAAATCTAAATGATCATATAATTTTATTAAAGCAATTGTAATTTTTGTTATGATTGGAAAGTCATTTCTGTCAAAACCCATGAATTTTCAATAAATGTCAGTTTTTATTTTAAAAGTGAAAATTAACATATATAGAAAATTATTTAGATAATATGGATATTATTTCTAGAATCAGGATGTCACAATTATCCAATGGTCATTTTTTCATAATTTTATGAGACAATAAAATATTTGGGTTAAAATTAAATACGGTTTAAATATATAATGCGTTGTATGACATCATAATAACTCAATAGTGATGTAATAAAATACCATAAACTGTATATTTGGCCAATATATGTTTTACCATTAAAATAATGTGATTTCGGTTATGTTTGATTTATTTTACAATGCATTAGTGGTCCCTCCATGACTTATTAAACATTTTTTCTTTTTTAAATTGTTTTCCTTGGGAGTGTGACTCGCCTCGAAATAAGAAACCCCATTATTTTATATAGTTATCAATTTTCCTTATAAAATATTGTATTCTACTTCCCTTTGACATGTTTTATATCTCAGGCCTCTCTCAATCCTTTGGAATCACACTTCTATGTAAGGTTGTTTTCCTCCTTTCTCATTTTTTCCAAATATTCTCTAAATTGTTATGCCTTTTTAATTTCAATTATAAATGTTGGGGTATGGTTTCCCACCTCCCCCATACTTCCCTATTTATGTTTGGATGATGTGAGACCCATTTCCCTATCATTAAATTCCTCCCATGTACACCTGTTACTATGCCGAAATTCCTAATGGAATTTCTCTCTCCTCTTTGACATTCAAGCAATTCTTTTGTATACTGAATATAAATTCCATTAAATTTTTTGGGACATGTATCTATATGACCCTTTTTATATCCATGAACTGTAAATATTATGATACACCCCTTTCACTCTCATCAACCATTTTTATGAGTTCTTATGTCACACCGTTATGCTACTGAAATTGCACCGCGCTTTTCCAAGACAAAGTCATTATGCAGTGAATACGAAGCCCATTTCTCTATCAAGTGTATTCACCTTTATGCACATTTAATAAATGTTTAAATAGTTTCATGTATGTATTCCAAATTCTTTTATCATGGAATAAAATATTATGTTTAATGATTCAATGTTTTATGATCCATGTGGCACACTTGTGCATGATACGAAATGTTTAAGAAGGGTGCACCCTGATAGCACTCCATTTCATTGTGTAAATTATAGTATCATGATATGTCATGTTCAAAGGGTGTTTACTCATGCTAATTCATGTGAAACTAGGTTTTACTTGTGATTCATGTGCAATGAGGATTTCCTCATACTCCATTTGCAATGAGCCTTGGCTCATTCTAATTCCATGTTAAGTTTTGTTTCCACATTTCCATGTTATGATTATAATGATTTATCATGCCTTTATGTTGGTGCTTATATTTTTCTCTATTGATATGTCTATTGTCTAACATGAATTGTATTACATATCTTATTCCATGAATATTCCCATATCGGGCATTATAGATCACCCTTGTCTTATTCATGTCCTTAGGTTTTCCCATGAAATTCTAAGTACGAGGGAATGTAGTGGTCATGTAAAATAATTTTTCCATAAAGATATTGTTTTTTATTTTCTATGATGTTATGTGATTATCCTAGGATCCAAATACAATAGAACTCTTGTTCTTTTATGTTGTATGAAACGAATTTTATGTGATAAATTATGTTTAATTGAGTAATAAAAGATAAGGGTTGTCATATTAAGTCTTTAATCTTGGTTATTGAAATAATCAAATATAAGGTTGTAGGATTTCTCAAGGATAACAACTCAATTTGAGAGTGAAAAAACCTCATTATTCTCATTTTAAAACATTTCCTTAATATCTCAATATGGTTTGAGGCTAATTTTTTTGAGTTATCAGTTTTTTGAAATTTTGAAAATTTTTCATTCAAATCATCAATCAGGTTTAGATAGAGAGACTTGAGTTTGTTTACCCAACATACCTGAAGTGCCCAGATCAGTGTGAATCACTGAGAGGGGGAGGGGGTGAGTCAGTGATCCCTTAAAACTTTTTACTAATTGATTCTTTATCAATTAAACCTCTATGGCTGGTTAAAGCCTCGATCCACTCTTCTTGTATCTCTCAACCTTTCTCGAATGATGCAGTAATGAAAAGGCACAGGACACAAGGATTTACAAGGTTCAGCACCAAAGGCCTACATCCTTGCCATGCTCTCCCAGCATGGATTCTCCATTATAACCTGTTAAAATTACAATGGTCGATACAGAGTCCCACTGTATCTCTCCTGAGTCCCATAGGAGGGTCTTTATACTGCGTCCCACAGTGTTACCAGTGTCCCACTGGCCTGCTCCAGAATCCCACTGGAGACTTCCTCCACCCTGAGTCTCACAGGGGTCTTCTCCTGGCTGCTCGAGTCACACGAGTAGCTCTTCTTCTTGTTCAGCTCTTCAAGTATCTTCAGCAGTCTGGGATAAAGACTGCTGGCCTTGCTCTGTACCTCTGATCACTTGTGATGATCAGGTCTTCTCGTCTTGCTCAGGATTTATCTCCTTCTTCTCAGGATGACCTGGCCTCTCTCTCCAACTACTGAATACTCAGACAACTGATATCTTTAACTTCAGTCTGGTCCAGTCTCACTCACTTCAACTTCATGCACTGAGTGCATGGCATCTCTGAATCCTCATGCACTGACTGCATGGCCTTCTCAATTCTTCAAGAACCTCCTGGTCTTGGACAACTCAAATGCACACCACTAATTTAGCACTGTTCACGTGTGCACGTGCATGCATGCATGCACTCCCCTTCTTCTCTTCTTGGTGCAGTAAACCCTCAGAGGGTGTAATTCTATTCAGCACACACCTACTTCTCAAACTTCACACACTTTATGCAATTTTTCTACACACATAAATGTGTGTTCTTCTTTGTGTGGATGACCTCCCTTTTCTTCTTCTAAGTGTATACACACTTCTTAGTGCACACACCTAAGTTCGGCCCACTTCTTGTTTTTTTTGCACACTCATTTCCTTTGTTCAATTTGCAAACACAAGATTGGCCTCTCCTTCTTCCAAACCCCCAAGGGCTACGGCCTCTTCTTCAATTTGCACGTACAAGTGCCAAAGGGTGTCTTCCTTGTTGCACACACACACACAATGGTGTGCTCTTCACTTCACTTGGCACACACCACTTGGTGTTGTCTCGGCCTCCACTTCTCACACACACAACACACAACTTGGTGTGGTCTTCACTCCTTTTGAACACACCCAAGGCTATGGCCTTCTTTTCACACACAAGGTGCAAGCCTCGGGTTCTCCTTGCACACACACACAAGATGTGTTCTTACTCCACCCGAACTCCTACTCAAGGGAGGGCGCGCAAGGTGCAGCAAACTCCACACTTCAACCGCGCAAGGGTTGTTGGTGCAAGGCAGCGCGCAGGGTGCCTTAGTAACCTATGTCGCGGGCACAAGGGCCGCACAAGGCCTCGGGTGCAAGGCACCTCGGGCTTCAACCGTGGGCGCGCAAGATGTTGCGGCCATGGGTCTTCCTGCTGCGCAAGGGGAAGGCGCGTAGGGAACTCCTCCTCCTCCTTCTTCTTGTCGCGTAAAGAGGTAGCGTGCAAGGGAATCCAGCCGCACAAGTAAACTTGCATGGGGCTTCTTCTTCGCGAGGCAGAGGGCTCTCACGAATCAACAGATCTTCAACAAAAACATCTGCAATCATTTAGAATGCCTCGGCCTCTCTTTTTATAGGCCGAGGGATGCCTTATCTTCCACTTGAATTCCCGAAGTTTTCGGGTATTCAAGATTCTGTGAATCTTGTTTTTCTTTTTATTTCACGCGGGTTCTCCCTTTTCTCCTCTTCACGTGCATGCGACTTAGAACGCATGCACGACCTTCCTTCGGTCCAAACCATGCAGAACATCCACACCGAATGGCCTGGCCTCGAACCTTCGGTTTGCTTCGGCCGAACTTTGAATTCATCATCTCATTGCATGCATGCATATTTTGATGCATGAATGTGTTTGTCATGGCCAGACGATCACAATGGTGGCTTCACTTCGATCAGCGGTGGCCGGGACCTCGAAAACAGGTCATCGGGGAGGCTCTGGTTCAGCGGCGGCATGCGAGGTGGTCTTCGGCTGAGCTCGAGGAAGACGATTTGGCAGCCGTCGGATCAGCTCTTTGGACGGCCGCGATCAGATCATCGCGTGCGGGATGCGATGAGCGGCTGTGATCAGCCGCGCGATGAGACGGACGACTCAGATCTGTGTCGGGTGAAATTTCCGCGTCCCACATCGAAACGCCGTGGGATTTTCTCACGGTTTAACAAACAAGCTCTCCCCCAGCCACCTCAATTGAATCTCCTCCCTCCACGGTGCCGCCCCGCACCGTGTTCTCCCTGAGGGCGCGCTTTGCGCCCACTCTCGCCTCTGCGGGTGCGCACCTAGCGCCCACTATGCACACTCGGGTGCGCGGGCTTCACCACCGCGTGCCCTCGGGGGCTTACACACGACCCCCTGCCGCCTTGTGCTTGCACCATGGGATCCCCCATGGGCGTGGCGCCTTAGGCCCACAAGTGCCTTGGGGTTGAACCCGTGGGCTGGCCTTGGTTGGCCTATTTTTTTGGCAAAGGGAATGTAAAGACTTTGTTAAAAACAAAGTTCTCCTCCATATAAAACATGCCAAGTGCCAAGTGCCAAGTGCCACTTCTCTAAGCCATCTTCCTCATTTCTCCTTCTTCCTCTCTTCTTCTTCATTTGAAATTCCTCCATTATCTTCAACATGTATTCATCACTTAGGAATGGAATTCCAAATGGTTCATCATCAACCGAGCTCCTGAATCACTTAAATTCTTCAATGTTCTTCATTGATCCAATCAGAGATCAATTGGATCTTTTTCTGATTCACATGCACTGAGTGATTGTGCATGGACTTCATTAATCCACTTCATCCACTTACAACTTATGGATGGATCACTTTCAACTCCTCATGCATTGTCACTACAACGCATGGTCTTCTAATCATGTTGTGGCTTTGTAATATCTTGATACAAGTTCTATGAACTTAAAGAACAGCTCTACAATCGTCAGATGTTCATGGAGAATGTTTCAACCACAATTTCCAATACCACTTAGTGAATCTCCTAAGTGACATGCATCTTAGTACCATGGCCATTCTCCATTCATCACCAACACCATCACAACCTTTGTCATTCACATCGTGACATTCCTTGACTTCCATTCATTCCAGGACAACTTCATGCCTCATTGACAACAAATGCAACACAGTGCATTTCAATCTCCCCCTTTGTATTTGTTGTCAATACACTCCTTCAACACATATGAATGGGTCAATATGTGTGCCAATATTTTCTCCCCCTTATTGGCAATCAAATGCAAAGGTGTGGTGTGGTTCTCTTTCAAAAATCTCTTCCTCCCTTTGAAAAGTAATTTCTTGAAAAACACTGAGAGAGTGATGATGTCACATGTTCTCTTTAGCAAAGAACCTTTAGTAAATCAACTCTAAGTCTACTTGGGCTAACCCGGTGTAGAAAACAAGAGTGATGTAACCAAGGTACTCAATGCTGTCCAACATTCACAATACATGTGAGATCATGCTTCAAGGGGCTTGAAATTTTTCAGATATAACAATGAATTGCTAAATCCTGCACATACTTCACAAAACTCATTAGAAAGTTCAGTGCAAAGATAAAGCTCCCCCTTTTATCCATTTGCCTTCAATCCATACTCCCCCTTAATTGACAATATAAACTCAATTAAGAAACAAGGGATGAAAGTATGATTGGAATACCTTCATTATTCTCAAGATGGTATTAAATATCAGAATCCCATCTTCTACAGATTGGCTCCCCCTCAAGGGGTGCACTCCATTCTGTCCAAACCACTCTCCAGATGAGAATGATCATTATCTTCAATTCCCTGCAATGTTATCACATGTAAATACCAGAAGTATAAGGGAATAAGATGGAACCTCCTTGGTTCATCAATGTGAACAACAAGGTTGAGAAGATTCTCTCAACCGAGATGTCCCATTTTCACCAGTCTTCACACTTGCACATTTGATCTTCATTGATGATTGTGCTGGTGTGGTTCTCAAAACATCTTCATGTGAAACCTTCTTCTTCCCTTTTTCTTTAGCAATTTCCAGAGCTTCATCTTCAACTCTTTGTAGTTCTCTGGCAAGTTGTAACTGATGTGGCCATATGACAAGTAAATCATTTGGAAGAGTGGCCTCAGTTTTGGAAGTTCCACATGGTTCTTTGGATGCTGCTAAGCTACCTCTCTTAGGAAACTTATTTTCAATCAATCCCTTCTTCTTCTGGATTGATTGTCTTTTGGAGTTCAGTCTGCTTCTATTTAGTTTCACGGCTTCTTCACAAAGGTCCATGATGTGTCCTTTCTTTCCACAGTAGAAGCATGTTTTCTTGGTGGTCCTTCTGGATGCATCACCCTTCTTGGATTTCAATTCCAAGGACTTCTCTTTATTCTTCAAACTCTTCTTGGGAGCATCTTCCACTTTCTTCTGTTGCTTCCCAAGGATTCTCTCTTAGCCAGGTTCAGTGATCTTCTCTTCATTCCAGCTTCAGATACATTCGGAGATTGATATGTATCAACTCTTTGACCACTTTTGCAACCATCCCAGATGTTGTCAAGTAATCCAAATCTATTTGCAGTAAACAGATGTCTCTGGACCTGTGGATGTTGCTTCCTTTCTTCTGGCTTGCTCCCCCTTGGCATGGGCTTCCTTTGTGCTTTGACATTCAGTGGATTGTACCAACAATCCTTTGCACAGTGCCCATACTTATTACAACACCAACACTGACCCACAAATCTTGACCTCTTCAGTCCTTATGATTGTTGGGTACTTTTCTTGACTTTCTGTGTTGTTTCAGGAGAGCATTCTTTCTTCACTGTCTTCATCCATATTTGTTTGGAATTATTCTTCCATCCTGCACTTTTTGTGGAAACACAATTAGAAGCATCAGTACAAGATGGTATGGATGGTACCTTCTTTTTAGAAGATGTTGCCCTTTCATTAGAGGATGTCTTTCTTTTAGAATCATCCTTCTCAATGCATACTTGAGTAGCAACATTTCTCCTTTCAGCTGAATGGGAGGCTTTGGCTTTGGGTGATTGCATATTTTTCAATATCACCTCCAGTTCAAAGCATTTCATGTTGAGGGAGTTCTTCTCATCCTCAACCAATCTTAGCCTACCTTCCCAATTCTGTTTCAGCTGTTCTAACTGGTCTTCATGAACCTTCTTTATTTCATGCAATGAGTTGTCAAGCTCCTTCACCATTTTGACTTTGTCTTCGAGTTGAGCATCTCTGACATTTATTGACACTCTGTGCAATTTTTCCAGTGCATGGAAAACTTCTTTGACCATTACTTTAAAGAAATTTTTCTCAGAAAGGCTTCTTTGCAATTCTTCAGCAGTGTCTTCATATCTTTCATTGCAAAGAGATACTATTTCATCTTTGGCATTTACCAGCTTTCTGAGAGTGTTGGTTATGCCAACCCTTTTAGCCAGCTGATCTTCCATTGCATTGGCTTCTTCTTCTAGCTGTAATTTTTCTCCTTGAAGATCAAGGATGCCTGTAGCTATACACATTGCCACTTCCTTGGGGACTGTCTTCTGAAGATATTCGATTGCAATTTGAAGATCTTTCATTGTTCCAACTTCATCACAGCTAGGACAGGCTTTCCTTATCTTCTTAGCCTATTTCTTCATTCTGTTTTTCAAAGTCTTGGCAGATATCTCCATTTGAGGTTGTTCTTTCATTTCCTCAAATCTGCACTCCATATAGACTCTCTTGGATCTTTTAGAGGTAACCTCGCTCTGATACCAATTGAAGTGCCCAGATCAGTGTGAATCACTGAGAGGGGGAGGGGGTGAATCAGTGATCCCTTAAAACTTTTTACTAATTGATTCTTTATCAATTAAACCTCTATGGATGGTTAAAGCCTCGATCCACTCTTCTTGTATCTCTAAACCTTTCCCGAATGATGCAGTAATGAAAAGGCACAGGACACAAAGATTTACAAGGTTCGGCACCAAAGGCCTACATCCTTGCCATGCTCTCCCAGCATGGATTCTCCATTATAACCTGTTAAAATTACAATGGTCGATACAGAGTCCCATTGTATCTCTCCTGAGTCCCACAGGAGGGTCTTTATACTGCGTCCCACAGTGTAACCAGAGTCCCACTGGCCTGCTCAGAATCCCACTGGAGACTTCCTCCACCCTGAGTCTCACAGGGGTCTTCTCCTGGCTGCTCGAGTCACACGAGTAGCTCTTCTTCTTGTTCAGCTCTTCAAGTATCTTCAGCAGTCTGGGCTAAAGACTGCTGGCCTTGATCTGTACCTCTGATCACTTGTGATGATCAGGTCTTCTCATCTTTCTCAGGATTTATCTCCTTCTTCTCAGGATGACCTGGCCTCTCTCTCCAACTACTGAATACTCAGACAACTGATATCTTTAACTTCAGTCTGGTCCAGTCTCACTCACATCAACTTCATGCACTGAGTGCATGGCATCTCTGAATCCTCATGCACTGACTGTATGGCCTTCTCAATTCTTCAAGAACCTCTTGGTCTTGGACAACTCAAATGCACACCACTGATTTAGCACTGTTCACGTGTGCACGTGCATGCATGCATGCATGCACTCCCCTTCTTCTCTTCTTGGTGCAGTAAACCCTCAGAGGGTGTAATTCTTTTCAGCACACACCTACTTCTCAAACTTCACACACTTTATGCAATTTTTCTACACACATAAATGTGTGTTCTTTTTTTTAGTGGATGACCTCCCTTTTCTTCTTCTAAGTGTATACACACTTCTTAGTGCACACACCTAGGTTCGGCCCACTTCTTGTTTTGTTTGCACACACATTTTCTTTGTTCAATTTGCAAACACAAGATTGGCCTCTCCTTCTTGCAAACCCCCAACGGCTACGGCCTCTTCTTCAATTTGCACGTACAAGTTCCAAAGGGTGTCTTCCTTGTTGCACACACACACACAATGATGTGCTCTTCACTTCACTTGGAACACACCACTTGGTGTTGTCTCGGCCTCCACTTCTCACACACACAACACACAACTTGGTGTGGTCTTCACTCCTTTTGAACACACCCAAGGCTACGGCCTTCTTTTCACACACAAGGTGCAAGCCTCGGGTTCTCCTTGCACACACACACAAGATGTGTTCTTACTCCACCCGAACCTTTACTCAAGGGAGGGCGCGCAAGGTGCAGCAAACTCCACACTTCAACCGCGCAAGGGTGCTTGGTGCAAGGCAGCGCGCAGGGTGCCTGAGTAACCTATGTCGCGGGCACAAGGGTCGTGCAAGGCCTCGGGTGCAAGGCACCTCAGGCTTCAACCATGGGCGCGCAAGATGTTGCGGCCACGGGTCTTCCTGCTGCGCAAGGGGAAGGCGCACAGGGAACTCCTCCTCCTCCTTCTTCTTGTCGCGCAAAGAGGTAGCGCGCAAGGGACTCCAGCCGCACAAGTAAACTTGCGCGGGGCTTCTTCTTCGTGAGGCAGAGGGCTCTCACGGATCAACAGATCTTCAACAAAAACATCAGCAAGCATTTAGAATGCCTCGACCTCTCTTTTTATAGGCCGAGGGATGCCTTATCTTCCGCTTGAATTCCCGAAGTTTTCGGGTATTCAAGATTCTGTGAATCTTGTTTTTCTTTTTATTTCACGCGGGTTCTCCCTTTTCTCCTCTTCACGTGCATGCGACTTAGAACGCATGCACGACCTTCCATCAGTCCAAACTATGCAGAACATCAACACCGAATGGCCTGGCCTCGCACCTTCGGTTTGCTTCGGCCGAACTTCGAATTCATCATCTCATTGCATGCATGCATATTTTGATGCATGAATGTGTTTGTCATGGCCAGACGATCACAATGGTGGCTTCACTTCGATCAGCAGTGGCCGGGAGCTCGAAAACAGGTCGTCGGGGAGGCTCTGGTTCAGCGGCGGCATGCGGGGTGGTCTTCGGCTGAGCTCGAGGAAGACGATGTGGCAGCCGTCGGATCAGCTCTTTGGACGGCCGCGATCAGATCATCGCGTGCGGGATGCGATGAGCAGCTGTGATCAGCCGCGCGATGAGACGGACGGCTCAGATCTGTCCCGGGTGAAATTTACGCGTCCCACATCGAAACGCCGCGGGATTTTCTCACGGTTTAACAAACAAGCGCTCCCCCAGCCACCTCAATTGAATCTCCTCCCCCCACGGTGCCGCCCCGCACCGTGTTCTCCCTGCGGGCGCGCTCTGCGCCCACTCTCGCCTCTGCGAGCGCGCACCTAGCGCCCACTATGCACACTCGGGTGCGCGGGCTTCACCACCGCGTGCCCTCGGGGGCTTACACACGGCCCCCTGCCGCCTTGTGCTTGCACCATGGGATCCCCCATGGGTGTGGCGCCTTAGGCCCACAAGTGCCTTGGGGTTGAACCCGTGGGCTGGCCTTGGCTGGCCTATTTTTTTGGCAAAGGGAATGTAAAGACTTTGTTAAAAACAAAGTTCTCCTCCATATAAAACATGCCAAGTGCCAAGTGCCAAGTGCCACTTCTCTAAGCCATCTTCCTCATTTCTCCTTCTTCCTCTCTTCTTCTTCATTTGAAATTCCTCCATTATCTTCAACATGTATTCATCACTTAGGAATGGAATTCCAAACGGTTCATCATCAACCGAGCTCCTGAATCACTTAAATTCTTCAATGTTCTTCATTGATCCAATCAGAGATCAATTGGATCTTTTTCTGATTCACATGCACTGAGTGATTGTGCATGGACTTCATTAATCCACTTCATCCACTTACAACTTATGGATGGATCACTTTCAACTCCTCATGCATTGTCACTACAACGCATGGTCTTCTAATCATGTTGTGACTTTGTATCATCTTGATACAAGTTCTATGAACTTAAAGAACAGCTCTACAATCGTCAGATGTTCATGGAGAATGTTTCAACCACAATTTCCAATACCACTTAGTGAATCTCCTAAGTGACATGAATCTTAGTACCATGGCCATTCTCCATTCATCACCAACACCATCACAACCTTTGTCATTCACATCGTGACATTCCTTGACTTCCATTCATTCCAAGACAACTTCATGCCTCATTGACAACAAATGCAACACAGTGCACTTCAATACCAATTATTCATGCTTTTCCAAATGGTTCTTAATACTTTTATAAATGTTATAAGACCAATTTAAAACATTATTACAAACCTTAATGTGCTCATCAACACGTTCAATGAAAATATTGAACCCGGCTTAAGGACATAGAAATCTATCCATTAGAACCTTGACAGTACTCGTTCTATCATTATGGGCATTAGAAAGAATTTCCAATATGGCCTCACCTTTTGGAATAAAAGTAAAAAACTTCTCCAATCTATTCAAATCCTAATCAATGTACTAAACCCCTTTCAAAGTGATAGTCCTTTCAGAATCTGTGTCCTTAGTAAATTATGGAAGATCACCAAAATGAGGGTCAATGCCAATTACATTAGTTGGTTGATTCCAATTCCTATCAGATTCATCCTCTTCATCACCATCATCTTATTCTTCTTATTTATAAGAAATAAGAATGACTCATTTGGAGTAATCCTTTTGAGATACTCACTTGGAGGGATGACGATCGGAGGATGGATAAACAAAAGATGGAACTTCAGATGACTCTGCAAGATGACTTCTCTTGTTTGTATCTACTTTTTCTTCAACTTCTATTTATTCATGTTCCTATTCTTCTTGTTCATGTTCTTCTTTAGCTTCTTCTTATTATTGTTCTTCCTCTTATTCATGTTCATTTTCAAGATTTTTTGTAGCCGATTTTTCATAAACTTGTTTCGCCTTGACTTTCCATGATGGAACAGATTGAATTTTACCAGATGGCTCCCTTATTTCAAATTCAGGATTATAATTGATGAGAAATTGTTAGAAGACTGTCAATATCAATAGCATCACCCTTTCATTTCTTCAATCTCATCTTTATATCTTCTTCTTTGATAATCTCTTCAAACCTTACTTTTAATTCGCATGCTGCAGCCGTATCCAATCCAAACTAAGGATACCCTTCTTTCAATTCAAGCATTTTCTTCTTCCACTTAGAAGAAACCTCATTAGATATAGACTTTTGTTTCTTTGAGGGTTTTGGAGTTGTAACATTAACTTCTTTTTTTAAGATGAATTGTACGGCTTAGAAGGTTTCTCACTACCTTAACCAGCATCCTTTTCTTTTTCAGCATCTAGATCCCTCTAAAAATGTTTCATTTCTGAATTGAAACATAATTTGAGCCTTATTACTATATAATAACCAATTAAGGGCTCCTTGAAGAACGTTGGATTTGACATAATTGAAATATTACACAAACCCAATAAATATTTTTGAAACTTAATGATAATCTAGGGTAACAAGATCATCAAATATTTTATACCAACGAATCTGAGTTTCTTAACTATTTGAAAAATAAGCCCCATAAGGTTTAACTTTCACATGTTGACTACGTAGTCAAGAACATACACATCATAAACTTTCAATATTTCATTATCATATTTTCTCATCACCAATAACCCTTGCATCCAATGGGCTATGATTTTATTATCTTCGGATAGATGACCCACTTTCCTTTTTTCCTGATGTATTTCACAATGAGTTTCTTCGGCTTTATACATATCGAAGGTTCCATCATCTTTCATTATCTTATGAGAAGGACATACTGCATATCCGTCAAATGGAACATCTTGAAATGCAGCTCCCTATTTTTGAAGAGGTTGTATATGTATTTTCACACATATTAAAAGAAATTTTAAGATCCTTTACTCTCTACTGATTCATAAAATTGTACCACTTCATCATGATAAACAAGATCTTGATCAGAACATAATATTTTAAAACAAATTGATTCTCAACCATGATAACTTAAAATTATTTTCAAAGAAGAATCAAAAGACACATAAAATTCTTGGGTTTAATTCCCCAACCCCATTTACCCAGAGTTGGTGCATTATTTTAATAAATTTGATTGATTACAAGGAATAAAGCACCAAAATACCGATCAATTTAGCAATTTAGAAAAAAGATTACATACATGGACGTTACATTACACATTAGAAAATAAACCACAACATAAATGATCCTTTGAGAACTCCATTAATCTCATAGCTTAACCCTTCTTATCAATCATAATACACTTCTTGGAATCCTAATAAAATTAAAACATAGAAAGGGGTGAGCTCAGACGATCAGTAAAGATAATAATATGGCGAGAACATTCATAAATAAGCATCAACATTTAAGGAAATGTATAAGACTAAATCAAAAGCTTTTTTAAACATAATCTTCAGCATAATATGGAAAAGATACAATAAAATAATGCAATTTACTTATTCACATGGATATTCTACTAGTCGAATAACCACATACAATATCAATAGCCAATTTCATAATGATGGAATGCATAATACCAGACAATCATAACCACATAGTCAAGGCCTTGTTCCAAGACTGCAAATAAGATTTTGTCAAGGCCTTGTGCCAAGACACTAGTTTGTCTCATGATACCTAAAGATGCATCGAAGAATCTATAGCAGGCTCCACCCATCACTTACTATGTCCAATGAATTTCTCATATGAACATGATTAAATATAACAGAAACATTCGTATTAAAACTATCATAAGAAATGTCCATACATTATCCATAAACCATGAATGATATAAAAATAACACATACATAGACAAACATATCAAAAAACATTCAATACAATATGGATGTTTTGTATCATATTAAATCAACATAAAATAAGCTTAAAATCCATCAAAGGAAGTTGACATAGATGAAATCAAAACTATGTGAGAGAAAAATATGTTTTTTGAAATCATTTAAAAGTCACATAATTATAAAAGAAAAAATTTACTTTGAAAATATTCTTATAAGCTTGTAATGGAAGCTTATATGATTTTATAATGGAGGAAAATATCCACAACCTCTGTATATATTAGAAAAAGACATTTGTACAATTATTTTGTCGAAAAGGTTAAAAAGGACCTTGTATGGAAAACATCAGAAAGATTTCTTTATAAACATCTTATAACAAGTCAAAAAAGGGAATAAATGACTTTAACCCATATTCTATAAAATATTAATAATGTTTTTAAATACATTTTTAATAAACAAGGATGTGGATGATAAAGAGTTCCCAGTATATAATTACGTATAAACAACTCGGATAATGAAGAGATTGTGCAATAACACTTACCTTGCACTTTCCTTTAGTCGAGGGTACGTTTAACCACCAATATAAAGATTGTAGTATGTTATTAAATTACACCAGAACCTTAATAATATTTATGATATCATACATGATTAATTTATGACTTTATACTACCCGTTTAATGATAATTTCCATGTTAGATTAACATTTCGGGTAATAATCGCTTTATTTATCGTACATGTTTTAACATGTAACTCTTGATTGTATCACATAAAACAAGATTTAAATACTTCTAGAATATAAACCATGATTTATATATCATATATTTTTATAATATAAATATTTATAATAGACATATATATGAAATGAAAAACATCGTTTATGGAGATGGTAGTCCGTACGTACGCATAAATGTTGTTTTCATTTTCATATCGTATTGAACGGAACTAAGTGAATAATATATATGTAATATTATATATATATATATATCTCCAGTAGAATTATTATTTCATATATTACATAATTTTTAGTAATATATATTTTTATAATTGTCGATGAATGTTGAATGTGGAAATAAATCTCATCGCGTCGTGGAGACGGTAATCCGTACGTACACACGAGCAACAATATCATTTCCTTAAAGGTGTGGAATTGGATGGTAAATTATTTTTAAAGAGAAATTATAATGTTATTTTAATTATATATATACATATTACTCATCATTATATCCATCCAAATAAGATAGTGTTGAATAACAAATTACACCACGACGTGGAGATAGTAAGTCGTACGTACGCACGGATGGTGACATTATCATTCATAAGATGAATTGAATAATGAATACAGTTGTTCCATATTAATAATAAAATCACATTATATAGAATATACTGGATTTATTATTTTATAATGGAAATAACAAAGAAAGAAGAAGTATAGGAAGCAATGAACTTGAAAGAGGGTGGTGAAATTATTACCTCTTCTTCGGGTTCTTCCTTTTGAATCGATCAAAAGGGCTCCTTATGTTGGCTTTATGACTAATGGAAGGCCTCTTGAATGATCTGAGGGAAGTTGAGTGGATACTTGGGTAGGGGATGGTCTAGCCAAAAGGCTTTTAAAGTGTGAATTAGAGAGAAGGGGGAGTGCCCTTTTTTATGAGGGGTGAGGGGCCCCTTAGGAAAAGATCGAATTATTATTTTATAATAAATTCATTTTCGGTTTCTAATGGCTCCAAATTGAATTATTTAAAATATAAGGTGGGTATGGGTCTAAAAAACTCAACCAATAGGTTTTATATAGGTTTGGGTCACTGTATTGACATTAACTTTTATATTTTACTCTTAGTTAAATAGTTTGACATTTACCAAGTCTCTTGTATTTTTATATTATATGGTTAATTAATATATTATATACTTCCAAGGAAACCCCATTTGGTTCATTAATGATACACCTATCATTAAATAAGTCCTTGGTCCGAACCATATATTTTTATGAATAGAATATCAATTAATTATATAATATTTATTTTCAATACTCTTTTATGTCAATTTTAACCCTATTTGGTATTTTGTTTTTTCTAAATTCATAACATCATTATTACTTCAAACACAATTCATATAACCAATACTAATATATTGACTATATACCTAATGAATATCAATGTATGTTTTTGATTTTTTATAGTTCAAGACTAAAATAATTGATTTAACCTATAGATAATCATGTTTAACATGTATATTACATATTTTTATATTAATATTCATCACATTAAAAAAATTAATGCACATGGACCATGGTGGTTTTGAGTCTTTGGAAATAGGGAAACATAATCTTTTAACTTGGTGAACGGTATTCAACTTCTCCCTTAAATATCATCCCAATTACTTCTCAAATTTAAAATATTTCTTTATAGCCTAGTAAAATTAAACATAAAAAAGTGGTGATCCCAGATGCTCAGTAAGGGTAAACCTGGCAGATATGTAATAATAACATGAAAAAAAGGGTATCATAACATTATCATGACATTATAATATCATACCCTTCAAATCAATGATCATAATCATGATTCATGGAATATATATTTGTTATTTTTATGAAATGAATCATAAATAATTCAAGAGAATAGTCTATGATATAATAAAATAAGCACAATACATGTGATTATGGAAGACACATAAATATATATTATTATTTCAATAGTAGTTAAGGCTTATTTATTGGTCCATCATAGTGTAATGTGTTCACTCCCAAAACCATCTTAGTAGTCAAGGTTCACTCCCAATAAAATCATAGAAAAATAATTCCCTTACTGAACTAGGTACACTCCCCATTCTAGCATTATTTTTCAGATTCATTTTCACATTATGTTCTAGCCTTGTATTACTGAACTGAGTTCACTTCTCATTCCAGTCATGCATTAGTGAACATAGTTCAATCCACGTTTCAATACTATATTACTGAATCGATGTCACTCCTCATTCTAGCCCTGTATTACTAAAATGAGGTCACTCCTTGTTCTATCTATATATCACTAAATTGGGATCACTTACCATTTCATCCTTGTTGTACTAATGTGAAATAAATATTTACCCAATGCATTGGAGGGATATATATGTATCTACAATCTCATAATAAAATCACAAATATCTATACCACAAGATCAAAAAATGTTACATCATAACCCCTGAAATGAAATTGTTATCAGAAACATGAAATCACATCATTACCTTTGTGAAATATATATGTTTCATAATCATTTCATTAAAGCATAACCAATGAAAGGAAGTATTATTCGAAATCATATAACTAATGAAATGAAAATGGAATTTAGAAATCTATATCCCAAAAAAGAGAAATATGTTTCATAAACATCATTCCATAAATAAATAGTCCATTTAGAGAGAAAAATATAAATGGAACCATTATATCATTCTCCTATAAAGGATTGAGTAACACCAAAAAATTTCATCACAGTTGAAAAATAAATTGGAAAGATATTTTAAAAATAGTTCATGGTAAAATTCTCCTTTATTCATTGAAAAATAATTTTCTATAAATAAATCTTTTTTAAAACCATTTGCCTAAAAATAAACATGAAAACCTATAAAATAATATTTGAAAACATTTTGAAAATATTTTTCATTGATAAATTATAATGAAATCTTGAAAACTTTTTGATAGCCATTTTCCTTGAAAATTTAAAAAATAATCCAGAAAATGTTTTGAAAACCATTTCATTGAATGTACTTTGAAAATTTATTAATAAATTTTGAAAATATATTTAAGGCCTTTAAATTTTAATATATTTTTAAAATAAATAAAGAAATATTGAAACAATATTGAAAAAAAATTTCTTTGAAAATAATTTTTAAACGTATAAAGAATGATTGAAAATAGTTTGCAAATCATATTCCATGAAAATAAGTTAAAAAATTATAAATAAATATTTACTGAATTTTAAAAACCTTTTTAAATGAATACATATAATATAATATTGAAAATATTTTTAGAAAACATGGTTTTGAAATAATTATGATTTTTGACCAAAGAGAGTTGTAAGATAGAATTTTATAAAAGTTATCTCTTAATTAGATTATTTGAATTTTTGTGGAAAATGGGAACTAATACAAAAATATATCCTGAAAATATATATTAGAATAAATTTTATCAGCAATCTTGAGATATGTATTATAATATTTCATCATTGGAAGCATAATTTTAAACAACCCCAATAAACAATGAGATTGTTTCAATAAACTCGTACCACTTGGTAACATTCAATAATCATTCCTATGTAATAAAATAAAATAAAATTATGATTAAAATATCATTTCAATAAGTGGTTTATTTATATATAATTTAACATGACAATATACTCACCTCATAAAATAATATATGTTCATAACATGGAATATGTCTCAAATAAAGAGAAATGAGACCAAATTACTTTGCCTATTTGGTACCTTTTGGAACATAAATCCCTAGAAAAAAATATCCTAAAAAGATAAGTAAATACCCATAAATTTAATTATAACAATAATATATTAAATCCATGGTTAGTAAACATACATCATATAATAAATATGTGGTGAACATGGCATGTGTCGCATGATAAAAAAGTGGGATAAGAAAACATGTTCTTCATGAGTATCTTTAAAATCATGATCCCAATATAATAATTATATAGATTAAATATTTTTATATAATTAAATAAATTAAAATAATGATATAATAATTCATAGGGAAGTATATACAACACCCAATCGAAGCAAGTGGTGATTGTGGAATGTGTCTCATAAATTTAAAAAGTGAGATGAATTTACCTTAACTTAAGTATTGACATTATTTAGATATTTTCAATCCTAACATATAAAAAATATAATTTTGTTATAAATAAACCACAGAAAAATATTATTATATTTAATACCATATAATAATTTATTATGACTTTATATTACCCGTTTATTGACAATACCAAGTTAACGTTATGTTTCGGGTAATGACCGCTTTGTTTATCGTACCTGTATTGACTTGTTATTCTTGAACCTATAAATCTGATCCTGATTTACTTATTTAATGAATCTATAAAATTATTTATATATCATATATATTCAGTAGATAAATATTTATAATAATATATAAAATATATAAATATGAAATAGAATACAGAGTTCATGGAGACAGTAGGTCGTACATATGTACGAATGTTGTTTTCATTTTCTTGTCGTATTGAATGAATGAAAGTAAATGAAGTATATGTATATATATTATCATTAAAGTACCATTATTATTTCATATATATCATATAACTTCACTAAACACATCATTAATACATTCTGTGTAAATTGTGTATGAATCATATTGTTTTGGGGAGCCGGTAGTCCACACTTCCATGAACAAAGTTCTAATATTCATAAAACCAATCACGGAGGCATATGTTATATACTAATTATATAAGAATAAATAAATCATAAATAAATCATATATAATATAAAAATATAGTTTCCATCATAATTCCTAACCATGAGTGGTGGTAAATGAAAAGACAAACAACATCATATCCTGAGGCCGTAGTTTTCCCTACACTGGATCTGTAAGTTTGAAACACATTAGAAAGAATTGGTTATAGGTTCAGTATAAACCATATATTAAAAATATATAAGTTTATTTAGTAAACTTATGTTATTATATAATCATGTAATAATAAAATTTAAGGGGGTTCAGAATAGAAATGAAACAATTGATCATGATGGAGGATGTTACCTCTTCTTTGAGCAACTCCTTTTGGTTTGCACCAAACAGATTCCTTGGATGGATTTGTTAAAAAACTATGGATTATAGGATTAAGGGATTGATTTCTGGAGCTTACTTGAATAGTGATTCAGAAATACAAAGGGATTTAATGGTGTGAATAAGTGGGAGAGTTGAGTTCATTTTTATAGTGGATGAGTGACATTATTGTAAATCTTTTAAAAGGTAATTTTGTACATGATTTTCCCATCTACATTGGATCCAATAAAATTAAAAATTATATTAAAGGGATTATAGGTTCTAAATTAGATTAGATGATAGATTTTAGAAATGTGTATAGGTCATTGTTTCCTTAAGTTTAAGTTTTAGTACTTTGGTAAGCTAATTTTTCTCTTAATCATTATAATTAATTTAAATCAATTTCACAAATATTTTTGGTAAAAAACATTTTTACCCTATTTGACATTATTTATTATTATTGTTAACAATATTGAGTCTATTTTTTCAAATAATATTCACATAAGTGGTAGAAAGCAATTTTAATTTAATCATACATATCAGACGACAAAGTGGGGTTTAATCGTAAAAATGTTCAACAGATTGAAATGTTTTTCTATATAATTCAATTGAGAAATTTATTAAATACAAATAAATTGAATTAAATTATTTATAATTGATATAAATATACTTTAAAACAAATTTATAACATAATAGTACTTTATAAGTAAATTAGATGAAAATTTTGGTTTGAATTAAAATGCAGTATTTTTCACTATTCATTAAAAAAATGAAACTTCATAGAAAAAAACCAAAAATTCACAAAAAGTAAATTTATATGATAATATATAAAAAATAGATATTATTTCTTAATTTATACACTAAAAATGTTTCAAAAATTAAATTTTAAATGCATTCTCCAGAAAAAGGTGGTAAAATTACCTTTGAAAAAATACAGTTTCTTATTCATAAATTTTGATTTGTTGTTATATTATACCTATCAAATATATTTGGTGATCAAATATATCAATTAAATATATAATTTATAATATTTATTTTAAAAAATTCTTCAATGGTGGTTTATATAATTTATTTGGATTAAATGGTTTTTGTACCTATAAAAATAGTTTTCTTTGAAAAGAAATTTCTTTATTTTCGAGTAGTTATTACATTCACATGTACTAATTGATAACCAATGTATTGATTTTATATAAATGTTTAAATCATATTTTCACAATTTAGTTAATCTTATTCATAACTTCCCCTCCAACAACTAGGAGGTGGATATAATAATATTTTAATAATATTATTAATTGGATATTGTAGTTTGGTAAAACCATGCCTTGTGTTAATCATAAGCTTTCAAAGGGACTTAGTATTGTGTGTAATACAATCCAAACATTGTGTATCATGGGAATAGAGAAAATATATTTGTTTTTTTGTAGTATAAGATCAACTTGGTGTTGCTTATAACACAATCCAAACATATTTCATTAATTCAAAAAAACTATATTCAGTGTTAAGTGAAATAAAAATACAAAAAAGATTAAATTAATTAAAAAATTAATAATTCAAAAATTATTGGGGTGTTATTTTCTACCCTCATTTAAATAAATTTATCCCCAAAAATTCCTCTGGGTTATCAGAGGTTTTATACTAGAAAATCCATTTTAGAGAAACCGACATTGTAAAAATGAATACTAAAAATTTCATTAAAAATGGAAAATTGGAAACATAATTGTTACCCAAAGTAACAAATAAATTGATATCCACTTAAGATAACATAGGTGGGAAGTGATAATAAGGAAATGTAAGAGAAATATAACTATCTTGTTCTGATGGTGAGTAATAAATAACATGGTTAATATGAAGATAACAATCACAAAGTCATAAATCTATGATGATATAAGCGGTTATTTGATTCATTGGAAACAAAGGTACTAGGATAATTTTTTTTCAAGATACGTTTTCTTCATGTTTATTAATTTTAATGAAAGGATATACTTACATTATTTTAGGAATGACTTACAATTTCTTGTTCCTTGATCAATGTCATGACCTGAACCGATGGGGCATGATCCACACCTCCCTGAGCTCTCCTCCAATAGACTCGGGTATGGTGAATAGTCCGGGTGAGGTATATCACAAACATGGGAGGTGTTACCTATGTACCTACAGAAAAACACACACACACACTCATATCCAAGATAGAAAAATTAGGAAATGTAAAAAATGACAAAGTAATGAATGCACACATACATCTATATCCCACAACCAGAGTATAATAGAATTACAAAAAGTGAAAGAAGGTTAAAAGAACACCCACCAAAGAAAATTATAAAAGTGTGCAACCAACTAATATAGAGAGAATCTCTATCAACTGAATATTTTGGCAAGCTCCTCAGCCCATCTCTAATAAGCACATTAGTTTGTCTAGCTTATTACGGTATTACTACCTTGGGTCCTCCTTGGAATCCATTGAAATGCATGTGTCATACAAAAGACAAAAATCATGTGTGCAAAAATATTGTGAGGGGGTGAGTATAATAATAATCAGTATGTTCACTATAAATCCTCAAAAAAAGAAAAAAATGAAAGGAAATAGTCTTCTCACCTAAGATAGAGGGAACCCCAGTCAAGAGAGAAACTCTATCTCGAACCATTATCGGTTGTACATGACAAGTCATTTCGTTCAATAAGGGTTATCAAACCCAACATGCGACAATACCACACGGACTCATAGAAATAACCTAGATATACCCATATCATACACTATGTGTCATGAGGTATCAACATTCTAAACAACAACAAGATTCACTTCATAGGCTCTAACTGTAACACGAAACGAAGAGAACACACTCGATAAGATTAGCCATACAATATTGAACCTATCAGAGAGATGCACTCCATCTTGAACAAATCTACCATTACTAATGGTATGTCCAAGAGAACACAGTTCAGAAGAAACATCTTACTAGGTATATCTGTAGTGGTAAACCCAAGAGGTCTTGTCATTGTATCCTTGCACCAAGTGGAAACTAATGAAACCCAAGTTATGAAGCCCACCCCGCAATATAACACAAAAATCAAGGGAGCACAACTCTAGACTATGTTTGATAAAAATATTGATGTATATGTATATTAGATAGCACAATACAATAGGGGGTGAATTGTATGTTTAAAACCATTGTATTTAAACACTTAATAAATAACATAGTTTAAGTGGTCTTAAACTAATACAATTCACAATCAATACAATAGACCATGAAGGTCATGGATCTGAAGGAAATACTTAGATTTAATACTATAAGTACTATAAAAATTGTATTTGAAGTGAATACAATTATTAAAGTAATACAAATGTTAATGATTCTACAATATAGCCTATTAAATCTCATAACACAATATGAACTATAATTGAAACAATTACACTCGAATTGAAAATAAAAAGAAATGGGAAACAACACAATTCCCTTTATAATACAAATTGAAGAAGAAATATAAATTTATTACAATTATTTTAACCCAAGGACAAGGGTATACTTTCTCCTAGGATAGAAGGTATGTCTTACCACCACCTTGGTAAGCCCTCAATACGATGATTGGTGTGGCTATCTTCCTATCCTCGGAAGTCCTCGATCATATAGGTAATCAAAACCTCTGTTCTTCAAGCAATTGAAGGACCTCTATATGATGATCAGTTGAACATCTTCCTATCCCCATAATCCCTTGAATGTTACCAAAATTATCAGTTGTAGAATCAAAAAATAATTAACTTATTGAAATATAATAACACCCAAAAATTTGTTCACTTCATGTATCTTCAAGGCTTTCACATGACGTAAGGGAGAAGTAACAACATCTCTCTCTAGAACATGATATAAAAAAATTTATTTATTCTAGTTTGAATGACCACCTTTTAAAATGATTTAGGTTCTAAAGGTCATATTTTCTTCAACAGCCATATTTCTATGAAAAACATGGAGGGACTTGGACACCTAACATTACAATGGTAAAAAAATAAAATACATGACATCATTTTTAATGTTAAATAACCAACTCAATGAAATCAATTTAGTTATAAATTAGAAAGTAAGAATGAATAAAACTAAGAGTATGAGATACATGCAATTAGTAGTAAAGTTATGATAATAATTGAATGTATTTCATAAGTACAATATGTAACTTGTGTTTTAGGCTCATGATGACAAATCATATCAATTAAAAATTATAACCCGATTGTGATTCTTAACTTCATTACGATACCTAATATTCAATATATTTATGATAATTGGATACAATACATAATAAGATTACGATGTATAATCTGGTGGTGATGCATAACCTGGTTACAATATTGTGATTATGATACATGATTATTATTCAGAACATAACCTTTTTACGATTCATGATACATTATATTGTGATACTATAATTATACAGATTACGATACATGGTTATGATGCAGTACATTACCTAGTTACGATGCATATTTATGATGCAGTACTTAACCTGGTTACAATTTCTGATTATAATGCAATACTTAGTCAGGTTACAATTCCTGATTATAATACAATACAGAGTCAGGTTATGATTCATGATTATAATACAATACACAGTTAGGTGATTATTCCTGATTATAATTCAATACACTTTCTTGTTACAATTCCTGATTATAATATAATACAGTCAGGTTATGATTCATGATTATGATGCAGTACATAATCTAGTTATGATTTTGAAACAACATATAAAACAATGTGTATGAACAAAAAACATGGCTTTTATAAGGATACAATAAACAAGAAAAACAATTCTAGTGATTACGATTTTAAAAACAACATACATGATAAATAATATATGTGATTAGGATATGTGTGATTTGTTATTTCTTAAACAAATTATTGAAAGAAAATTCAAAATATGGTTTGACTCAAAATTCTCCCACCTTTTGGAATGCACAAAAAACAAATAAAATAACAAACAATAAAGACTTATCTCTCACTTAGTTTAATAACTCTAGGAAATATGACTAATTCCACCCATGGTTTAAAAAACTCACAATGTACCGTATTCTTCTTAATTTTTCTTGTGACATGTCCCCCTTAATCAGACATTCAGAAAAAAAACATTCTCTTCAAATCCATTCTCCCCCTTCATGATTTTGAAAAAGTATAAGGGAAGTAATTTATTTACCTCAAAATGTTAGAGAAATAGAGTACAAAAAAATAAAAGTTACATGAAAAAAATAATTATTACAATAAGGATTAAACCATCATTCATTTCCATTTTGTTTTACCAAAATATTAAATAGAGAAAGTTTTATCTTCTTAAACTCTTTCCTATATTCCATGATCATGTCAAGGGCTTCTCATGGATCCTTAAGCTTCTCATCCTATTCATAAATAATCATTTCTTTCTTCCACAAACAATCTTTATGAATCTAATTAATAGCTTCATGATATTTATGTGTAAAGACCCAAACATTCATTAATTAAAATCCCTCTTTATCTAATTAAATATATATTTATGTTAAATGTTTATATAAAATGTCAACTTTTTTGGTTTTATGTTAATAATTGTGACCCTTGCTAATATAGTCGTTGAACAGTGATCACATGATTAGTATAAATGCAGGGCTTTATCAAATCCAATTTACTCAGACAAAGGAAGCGATGGGCTCATCTAGTAGACATGACCCATAAGAAGCTCATTTGTCAGAGCTCGGAATGGAGGTTGTGTCTTTGGGATTCACTCTTGACCAAGACCAATCCGAGCTTGAATATGTTATGCTCGAGTGGGGCCGCATATGAGAGAAGTGGATGTTGATAGAGATTAACACTCGAGCAATGTTATCCGAGCCACCCCAGGAGTTTGTCACCATCACACACATTACTCTTCGGTCTTATACGAGTGTTATAATGGGTTATGTAACAAGACATTATCACTATGGTTATGCACATTATTTTTTTATATAATAATGAATATACTTTCATTTTATCGTTGTTACCTTGTAAATAGTTTTTAATTCACAAATAGTATTTTTAATTAATATTTGACTAAGAAATATATTTTGATGAATTAATAGATTTTTGAATTAAAAAATATTTAAATAATGTATTATTATTATTATTAAAATAATTTTTATTAAATTTAAATGATCTTATAATTTTATGAATCCAATTGTAATATTTATAAATATTTGGAAGCCATTTTTGTAAAAACCCATGAATTTTTTTATAAATGTGGGTTTTTATTTTAAAAGTGAAAATTAACATATTTAAAAAATAATTTAGATAAAATGAATATTATTTCTAGAATCAAGTTTTCAAAATTATCCAACGGTGAATTTTTCATAATTTTCTGAGAGAGTAAATTTTTTTTGTAAAAATTAAATACCATTTTAATATATAATGAGTCTTATGACATCATAACGACCATATAATGATTTAAAAAAATAATATAAACATTATGTTCATCAAACCTATATTTCCAAATAAAATAATGTGATTTTTGGATTGTTTTATTTATTTTTCAATGATTTAGTGGACCCTTCAAGACTTATTAAACATTTTGTCTTTTTAAATTATTTTCCCTGGGAGTATGACTCATCTCCACATAAGAAAACCTATTATTTTAAGAAATTATAACTTTGGCCATATAAAATGTGTTTTTCCACTTCCCTTTTCCAAAAACCATGGGAAAAATCATGGACTAGTTTGTGGTTTGGATTAGTGTAATGTGAGGTGTCTCAAAGCTAAATAATAACGAATTTCCTCACCTTTCCTATATAAACTCACCAAAGCTCCCACTTACTCCTCACTCAAAACCTTTGGAGTTCTTCCAAAATCTTCCCTTTGATCTCTAGAATCCTCCCAAGTATACTAAAGCTCCCACGAACCTATCTCAAGCCTCTCTCAAGCCTTTGGAAGCACACATCCAAGTAGGGGTTTTTTCTTTCATTCTCATTTTTGTCCAATATTAATTAAATTGTTATTCCCTTTAAATTTCAATTATAAATGTTGGGGTATGGTTACACAACTCCCCCATACTTACCTCATTATGTTTGAATGATGGGAGACCCCTTTCTCTCTCATTAAATACCTCTCATGTACACCTGTTACTATGCTGAATTTCGGAAGGGAATTTCCCTCTCCTCATTTACATTCAAGAAAATATTTTGTATCATGAATATAAATACCACTAACATTGTTGGGACATGTATATATATGACCTACATACAGTCTATGTCATGTAAATTAGATGATACACCCCTTTCTCTCTCATAAATCATTTTTATGAGTTCTTATGTCACGCCATTATGCTGCCGAAATTGCACTTCAATTTTCCAAGACAAAGTCGTTGTGTAGTGAATACCATTCTCTTTTCTCTATCAAGGGAATTCAACTTTATGTACATTTACTTATTGTTTAAAGAGCATCATGTATGTATTCAAAATTCTTTGATTGTGAAATAAAATATTATGTTGAATGATTAAATGTTTTATGATCCATGTGACACACTTATGCATGAAATGAAATATTTAAGAAGGGTGCGCCCTTATAGTGCTCCAATGCATTGGGTAATGTATAGTGTCATGATACATCATGTGAAATGGGTGTTTAATCATGAAAATTTGTGTTTAATGAGGGTCTACTTGTGCTTCATTTTAAATGAGGATTTACTAATGCTCCATGTGCAATGTGCCTTGGCTCATGCTAATTCCATGTTAAGTGTTGTTTCCACATTTCTTTGTTATGATTATAATTATTTATCATGCCTTTATGTTTATGCTTATCTTGTGCTATATTGATATTCTTGTTGTCTAAAATGTTTTCTATTCCTCATGTTATTCAATAATTATTCCCTTACTGGGCTTTATATCTAACCCTATTCTTATGCATGTCCTTAGGTTATCCCATGCAATGCTAAGTAGGAGGGAATGTAGTGGTCACGTAAATGATGTTTTCTATAAAGATGTTGTTTTTTTATGTTTTATGTTTTTAAGTAATGATTTTATGCCCCAAAGACACTAGACATCATGATCTTCTATGTTGTATCCAATAATGTTTATGTAATAAATTATGTTTAATTAGGTAATAAAAAATCAAGGTTTTTGTATTTGGTATTAGAGAATTGGTTTAGTTATTTTTGGGAATAGGATTAGAAAACCCTAGTGAACACTTATAGACACAAATAAGTATAATAAAAACATACCTAAGTGTTGGTGAGAATTGAGTAAGTGGTTAACCAATTAAATACATCCCTCTCTAGATACGAGCAGGTAGATGAGGCTCTGGCACAAACATATCCTAGGGGTAAAACCTAAAAACACCTCTTTGAGCTACACTCAGACAGGAACTGGTGCACAACAACGAGCCTTGCTTCACTATTGGTTACGACAATCCCGGGGGATATTCTTTGGTAAAATCACAATCTTAGTATGAACCATTATTAAGGGACAAAAAATGACCTAAGAATATATGTTTGAAATTAAATCATGGATAACATATATAGAAGCCAATAGATTCATATGTTAAAGAAATAAGAGTTATTTATTAGTCATCAGTTTTGTCCTTTTATTACTCTTTATTTGTTACCCCTAACATTCTTTTTTCTGCTGCCAATGGATGGTAATAGGATGACTTGGGCTATAAACTGATGTAAAGATCAATGTGATGACTGTACTGATGAGATTCCAAATCCAATGGGAGTGGGAATCACAAACTTTGTCACACTTCTCTCTCAGATTACTCAATAAATGAATAGAAATATGGGTCAAGAGGAATGTTCAACCCCCTATGAAATAAAAAGTACCTATCGATATCTTCATGAGACAAAGACCTCCTACTTTTAGTGGATCATTTGATCCCTAAATCGCTGAACAATAGATAAACTCCATTGAGAAGATCTTATCAATCCGTCAATGTTCTGAATAGGAGAAGGTTCTCCTGGCTGCATATCATATGGAGGGGGAAGCTGATCAATGGTGGACGTTGATAAAAAATACAAGGCCTGAGGATGAGATTGAGGCATTGGAATGGAAGGATTTACAGAATATGTTTTTTGATAAATATTTTCCACACATCCTCTTGATTATGATGGAACGGGACTTCTATGACCTCAAGAAAAAAAAGATGACGAATCTGTCCGGGTGTATGGCGAAAACATCACAATGCTTGCATGATACACCTCCGGCTTAGTTTTTACCCCCTAATGCAAGGTTATCCACTTATTTGGTGGGCTGAAACCTTGCCTGTATAAGGTGCTAGCGATATGTGACTTCGACAGCTATGAGGAAATTGTCTGATGTGCCCTCAAGGTCAAAATGGAGATTGGAAAATCTCAGGGGTATCATGGGGAAAAGAAGTGAAATTTGGACTTCAATACTGGTGGTCTGATGGAAAAATATAACTGAGATAATAATATCCAACTCCCCACTTTGCAAAGGTGTCAAAACAAGCACCACAGAAACTACATGAAGGGGATGATGAAATTCTTTAGGTGTGGTAGAGAAGGGAAACTGGCTATAAACTGTCAGTACGAAATACATGTGGCTACAAAAAAGGATAGGAACACTCTGTTCAGACCTCAATGCACGGTTCATTGCTACAACTTCAATGAAAAAAGGGAATCTTAAAAATATGTTCATTAAACCAAGGGCTTTCCGAGGCGACCAACAACTTCCAAGGAAGAAAGGGTGAGATTTTTCCGTCACTACAGCCAAAGTGAACCCCAAAAACAATGTGGTGATAGGTATACTAGTTATTCATTAAATAACAGTGAACTTAATTTTTGATTCAGGTTCTACACATTCTTTTATATCTTGAATGTTTTGTATAACAATCCCAGGACCACCACAAATCATGGAAGTGAAGATGTCAGTGGGTTCATCAAATGGGGAAATCATTTCATCCCATGAATATGACTCCTCCCATATCCTAATCTATGGATTTAACATCCCGAAGAACCTCATCACACTACCTCTAGTAGAATTTGATACGATTCTTGGCATGGATTTACTTTCCTTATATAGAGCCTACATAAATGTTTGTGAGAGGGAAATCACTCTCCCTGTGGAGAATCGACCCCCGATTCTATAAAAGTTCATCGAGGAAGATGAATCTTCTTTAGCTCCATTATCACAAGCATAGATATTAATTCCCTATGAGCATGAGTATCTGGCTAAGATGATTGAGTCCAAGGAAGCAACCTTCCTTGAAGTCATGAATATTGTGAGGTAACTCTCTAAAGTGATTCCTGGGGAATTTATCGGTCTTCCTCCTAGAAGAGATGTTAAATTCTAAATTGATCTTATACTTGGGGAATTTCCAATATCCAAGACTTTGTATAGTATGGATGTTGTGGAGCATAAGGAGCAGAAGAAACAAATACATGAGAATCTAGATAAAGGGTTTATATTCCCAAGTGCTTCACCATGGGATGCACCAGTCCTCTTTGACAAGATGAATGTTGGGTCAATAAGCCATTGCATATATTATTGTGAGCTGAAAAAAATCCCGATAAAGAATAAGTGTCCTCTCCCACGAATTGATGACTAGTTCAATCAGTTGTGTTTAGCACAATACTTCTCCTAGGTGGATTTTCGGTTGGGATATTATCAAGGGTGAAGAAGGAAGATATCCCCAAGACATTTTTTTCATACAAGATACGGGCACTATGAATTCATAATAATGCCTTTCAGACTCACTAATGCTCTAGAAATCTTCAATGAATTGATGAATAGAGTCTTTAGATATTACGTTGAAAAATTTGTAGTAGTCTTTATAGATGATATTATGATATACTCCAAAACTCTGCAAAGATCATGAGGACCATCTATGAGCCATACTAGAGACCTTGCATACGGAGAAGCTCTATGAAATGTACAGAAAGTGTGAGTTATAGTAGAATGAGGTCTCATTTATGGGCCATATAATTAAAAGAAATGGGATATCTATGAATCCCTACAAAATAGATGCAATTTAGGGATAGATGAGCCCAACATCAGTAATGGATATCTGTAGCTTCTTGTGGTTTGCTGGATATTATAGATGATTTGTGAGAAATTTCTCATGATTTTCCATCCCTCTTACCAAGCTAAAACAGAAGGGAGTAATGTTTTCTTGGAGACATGAATGTGAAGAAAGCTTCAAGGAGTTGAAAAAGAGGCTTATCACTACACATATGTGCACATTACCAACAAGTGGAGAACATTTTGTGGTATTCAGTGATGCTTCGATGAAGGGCCTAGGATGTGTGTTGATGAAAAATGACAAAGTCATTGTCTATGCTTCAAGGAAATTGAATGTTCATGAACAGAACTATCCAACAAATGAACTCGAATTGGATGTAGTGATCATCACTTTGAAAATTTGGCGACATTATCTCTATGGGGTGAAGTGTGAAATATATACGTACCAGAAAAGCCTCAAGTATATATTCACATAGAAAGAGATGAACATGTGCCAATGAAGATGGTTAGAGCTGATCGAAGACTATGACTGCTAAATTCATTTCCACCCTTGGAAAGAGAACTAGGTGGCAGCTTCCCTAAGTTGAAAGGACCGAGTGATTATATCATTGATGAGAATTGAAAAGGATCCATTCTTCTAATATTTGATGAAGATGGGAATCAGATTCATAAAGAAGGGAACATCATCAATTATTTCACAAATTATTTCTCAACCATCACTTTTTGGAATGGTTAAAGTATACTCGAATGAATGATGTGGGAATTCATGGAAAAGTGGAAGCTATTGGAAAAGGTAAATCCTCGGAGTGTAATGTTAATGAAGAAGGAATTGTGAGATTTGGGAAAGGGCTATGTGTTCCATCATGTCCAGAGCTGAAGAATGAAATTTTGGATGATGCACATAGTACAAATTTCCCTATTCACCCAGGAAACACAATGATGAATCCAGATCTCTGGGAGAATTAATGGTGGGATAATATGAAGATGGAGATCACTGAATATACATCAAAGTGCCTAAAGTTTTAGAAAGTGAAGGCTGATATTAAGAAGTTTAAGGGGATGATGAAACCATTTTGCCATTCTGGAATGAATATAGGAGAACATTACCATGGACGTTGTCAATGGAAATCCGAAGACTTCAATGGACCACAATGAAATATGTGTTGTTTTAGATCGTCTTAGAGAGGCAACACACTTCATTTCCATTTGGGAGGATTTCTCATTGGATCAAATGGAACAGATATTTATCAGAGAAGTGGTAAGGATTCATGGAGTACAACTAATTATTGTGTCTGATCGAGATACATGATTCACCTCTATGTTATGGAAGAGTATTCAACATTCTATGAATACTTAACTCAACTCAGTACGACCTATCATCCTCAAAATAATAGCCAATCAGAGCAAACTCTCCAAAAATTTGAGGAAATTTTGAGAGCATGATCAATGTACTTTAAAAGAGGATGAGATCAACATCTTTCTTGGGTTGAGTTCTTTTATAATATCAATTTCCACTCGATCATCCAAATGGATCCATATGAACCACTTTATGGGAAAAGGTGCAGAACACCGGTGTGTTGGGAAGAGGTTGGTGAGCATTAGCTGCTTGGAACTGAAATGTTCAGAGAAATGGTAGAGAAGGTGATAACCATTCAGCAGCATATCAAGGCAGCCTAGATTTGACAGAAGAGTTATGCAGATAACTATCGACGAGACCTTGAGTTTAATGTTGGAGACATAGTATTTCTATGCATATCTCCATGGAAGAAGGTCATGAGGTTTGGAATTAAAGGGAAGTTAATTCCAAGGTACATCGGCCCCTTCTAGGTTTTTGATCATGTCGGGGCTGTGGCATATGGACTAGCACTACTACCTACCATTTCCAAAGTACAAGATGTATTTCATGTATCCCTCTTAAGGAAGAATAAACCAGACGATTCACATATGATCCTTTTAGAGGCGGCACAATTTGAGGATGATATTTCATATGAGGAGTAACCAGTGATGATCTTAGATCATATAGAAAAAGTTCTACAAAATAAGACAATGCCCTTCGTCAAGGTTTTGTGAAGAAACCACAAGTTTGATGAAGAAAAGTGGGAATTGGTGGAAATGATGCAGTAGAGTTACCCAAATATGTCTTACTGTGGGGAATGGAGATTTAGAGGGAGAAATTTCTTAAGGGGGGAAGATTGTAAAAACCCAAACATTTATTAATGGAAATCCCTATTGATCTAATTAAATGTCTCTTTATGTAAACTCTTTATATCAAATATCAACTTCATTGGTTTTTTGTTATGAATTGTAATTGTTGCTAATATATCCATTTAATTGTGATCACATGATTAGTATAAATATAGGGATTTAAAAAATCCAATTTACTCCGACAAAGGAAGTGATGGCCTCATCCAGTTAATGTACCGCAAAGGAAGCCCATTTGATAGAGCTCGGAAAGGAGGCTGCATCTTTGGGATTCGCTCTTGACCAATCCCAAGCCGAGCATGAATATGTTAATCTCGAGTAGGACAGCCTATGAGAGAAGTGGAAGTTGAGAGATATTACCTCTCAAGCATTGTTATCTGTGCCACCCCAAGAGTCTGTCACCATCGCACACCTTACTCTTCAGTATTATGCCTATTTTATAAGGGGTTATGTAACAAGACCATTGCACTATGGTTATGCCCATTATTTGTTTATATAACAATGAATATACTTTCATTTAATTATTGTTACCTTGTAAATAGATTTTAAAGACAAATAGTATTTTTAGTTAATGTTCGACAAAGAAATCTATTATGATGAATTAATGGATTTTTGAATTAAATTATATTGTAATAAATTATTACTATTATTAAATAAATTTTTATTAAATCTAAATGATCATATAATTTTATTAAATCAATTGTAATTTTTGTTAGAAATTGAAAGCCATTTCTGTCAAAACCCATGAATTTTTTATAAATGTCAGTTTTTATTTTAAACGTGAAAATTAACATATATAGAAAATTATTTAGATAATATGGATATTATTTCTGGAATGGGGAAATCGAAATTATCCAATGGTGATTTTTTCATAATTTTCTGAGACAATAAAATATTTGGGATAAAATTAAATACAGTTTAAATATATAATGGGTTTAATGACATCATAATGACTCAATAGTGATGTAATAAAATACCATAAACTGTATATTTGGCCGATATATGTTTTACCATTAAAATAATGTGATTTTGGTTATGTTTGATTTATTTTACAAAGCATTAGTGGTCCCTCCAAGACTTATTAAACATTTTTTTCTTTTTTAAATTGTTTTCCTTGGGAGTGTGACTCACCTCCACATAAGAAACTCCATTATTTTAAGCAGTTCTCACTTTTTCCTTCTAAAATATTGTATTACACTTCCCTTTGACATGTTTCCTATCTCAGGCCTCTCTCAATCCTTTGGAATCACACTTCTATGAATGGATTTTTTCCTCCTTTCTCATTTTTGTCCAATATATTCTAAATTGTTATGCGTTTTTAATTTCAATTATAAATGTTGGGGTATGGTTTCCCACCTCCCCCATACCTCCCTTTTTATGTTTGAATGATGTGAGACCCATTTATCTATCATTAAATTCCTCCCATGTACACCCGTTACTATCCCGAAATTTCGAATGGAATTTCTCTCTCCTCTTTGACATTCAAGCAATTTTTTTGTATCCTGAATATAAATTCCATTAGATTTGTTGGGACATGTGTCTATATGACCCATTTTCTATCCATGAACCGTAAATATTATGATACACCCATTTCACTCTCATCAACCATTTTTATGAGTTCTTATGTCACACTGTTATGCTGCTGAAATTGCACCGCGCTTTTTCAAGCCAAAGTCATTATGTAGTGAATACCAAGCCCATTTCTCTATCATGTGTATTCACCTTTATGTACAATTACTAATTGTTTAAATAGTTTCATGTATGTATTCCAAATTCTTTTATCATGGAATAAAATATTATGTTGAATGATTCAATGTTTTATGATCCATGTGGCACACTTGTGCATGAAATGAAATGTTTAAGAAGGGTGCACCTTGATAGCACTCCATTGCATTGTGTAAATTATAGTATCATGATATGTCATGTGCAAAGGGTGTTTACTGATTCTAATTCAAGTGAAACTTGGTTTTACTCGTGATTCATGTGCAATGAGGATTTCCTCATACTTCATATCCAATGAGCCTTGGCTCGTGCTAATTCCATGTTAAGTATTGTTTGCACATTTCCATGTTATGATTATAATTCTTTATCATGCCTTAATGTTGGTGCTTATATTTTTCTCTATTGATATTCCTATTGTATAACATGTATTTTATTCCATATCTTATTCCATGAATATTCCCATACTGGGCTTTATAGATCACCCTTGTCTTATGTTTGTCCTTATGTTTTCCCATGAAATTCTAAGTACGAGGGAATGTAGTGGTCATGTAAAAGACGTTTTCAATACAGATATTGATTTTTATGTTCTATGTTGGTTTGTAATTATCTTATGATCCAAGGACACACGAACTCTTGATCTTCTATGTCGTATAAAAAGAATTTTATGTAATTAATTATGTTTAATTGAATAATAAAATATAAGGGTTGTAATATTAAGTCTTTAATCTTGGTTATTGAAATCATCAAATCAAAGGTTGTAGGATTTCTGAAGGATAAAACCTCTATTTGAGAGTGAAAAAACCTCATTACTCTCATTTTGAAACATTCCCTTAATATCTCAATATGTTCTGAGGCTATTTTTTTGAGGTATCAGTTTTTTGAGATTTTGAAATTGTTTCATTCAAATCATCAATCAGGTTTAGATAGAGTTGAGTTCGTTTACCCGATATACCAATTATTCATTATTGTATAAATGGTTCATAATACATTTATCAATGTTATAAGACATCTTGAAAACATTATTACAAACCTTAATGTGCTCATCAGCACGTTCACTGAAAATATTGAACTCGACTTCATGATATAGAAATCTATCCATTAGAACCTTGACAGTACTCGTTCTATCATTATGGGCATTAGAAAGAATTTCCAATCTGGCCCCACCTTTTGTAATAAAAGGAAACAACTTCTCCAATCTAGTAAAATACTATTCAATGTACCAATCCCCTTTCAAAGTGATATTCCTTTCAGAATTTGTTTCCTAAGAGAATTAAGGAAGATCAACAAAAAGAGGGTCGATGCCAATTACATTAGCTGGTTGATTCCAATTCATATCAAATTCATCGTCATCATCACCATCATCTTATTCTTCTTATTTATCAGAAATAAGAATTACTCTTTTGGAGTGATCCTTTTAAGATACTCACTTGGAGGGACGATGATCTGGAGATGTATAAACAAAACATGGAACTTCAGATGACTCTGCAAGATGACTTCTCTTGTTTGTATCTACCTTTTCATCAACTTCTATTTATTCATGTTCATGTTCTTCTTGGTCATGTTCTTCTTTACCTTCTTCTTATTGTTCTTCTTCCTCTTATTCATGTTCTTTTTCAAGAGTTTTTGTTGCCGATTATTCATATACTTGTTTTGCCTTGCCTTTCTATGATGGAACCGTTTGAATTTTACCAGATGGCTCCCTTATTTCAAATTCTGGATTATAATTATTGAGAAATTATTAGAAGACTGTCAATATCAATTACATCACCCTTTCTTTTCTTCAATCTCATATTTATATCTTCTTCTTTGAAAATCTCTTCAAACCTTACTTTTAGTACCCATGCTTCAGCCGTATCCAATCCAAACTAAGGATCCCCTTCTTTCTATTCTTTCATTTTCTTCCTACACTTAGAAGAAACCTCATTAGATATACCCTTTTGTTTCTTTGAGGGTTTTGGAGTTGTTGCCATAACATCATTTTTTAAGATGAATTGTATGGCTTAGAAAGTTTCTCACTACCTTCACCAGCATCCTTTTCTTTTTCAGCATCTGTACCCCACTAATAATGTTTCATTTCTGAATTGAAACATAATTTGAGCCTTATTACTGTATAATAACCAATTAAGGGATCCTTGAAGAAAGTTGGATTTGACATAATTGAAATATTGCACAAAACCAATAAATATTTTTGAAACATAATGATAATCTAGGGTAACATGATCATCAAAGATTTTATACCAATGAATCTGAGTTTCTTAACTATTTGAAAAATAATCCCCATAAGGTTGAACATCCACATGTTGACTACGTAGCCAAGAACATACACATCATAAACATTCAATATTTCATTATCATATTTTCTCAGCACAAAAAACCCTTGCATCCAAAGGGCTATGAGTTTATTATCATCTGATATATATCCCACTTTCATTTTTTCCTAATGTATTTCACAAAGCATTTCTTCGGCTTAATACATATCAAATGTTCCATCATCTTTCAGTAACTTATGAGAAGGACATAATGCATATCCATCAAATGGGACATCATGAAATGTAGCTCCCTATTTTTGAAGAGGTTGTATATGTATTTTCACACATATTAAAATAAATATTAAGATCCTTGACTCTCTACTGATTCATAAAATTGTACCACTTCATCATGATAAACAAGATCTTGATCAGAACATAATATTTTCAAACAAATTGATTCTCATCTATGATAACTTAAAATTATTTTCAAAGAAGAATCAAAACACACATAAAATTCTTGGGTGTAATTCCCCAACCACAGTTACCCAGATTCAGTGCTTTATTTTAATACATTGGAATGATTACAAGGAATCAATCACCAACAGACCGATTAGTTTTTCAATCATAGAAAATAGATTACATACATGGATGTTACATTACACATTAGAAAATAAACCACAACATAAATGATCCATTGATAATTCCATTATTCTCCCAGATTAACCCTTCTTATCAATCATAATACACTTCTTGGAATCCTGAGAAAATTGAAACATAGAAAGGGGTGAGCACAGATGCTCAGTAAGGATAATAATATAGCGGGAACATCCATAAATAAGCTTCAACATTTATGGAAATGTATAAGACTAAATCAAAATCTTTTTTAAACTTAATATTCATCATAATATAGAAAAGATACAATAAAATAATGCAAATTAATTATTCACATGTATATTATACTAGTCAAATAACTACATACAATATCAATAGCCACTTTCATAATGATGGAATGCATAATGCCAGACTATCATAACCACATAGTCAAGGCCTTGTTCCAAGACTGAAAATAAGATTTTGTCAAGGCCTTGTGCCGAGACACTAGTTTGTCTCGTGATACATAATGATGCATCGAAGAATCTATAGCAGGCTCCACCCATCACTTACTATGTCTAATGAATTCCTCAGATGAACATGATTAAATTTAACAGAAACATTCGTATTAAAACTAGCATAAGAAATGTCCATACATTATCTATAAACCCCAAATGATATAAAAATAACACATACATAGACAAACATATCACAAAAAATTCAATAAATTATATATTTTTTGTATCATAATAAATGAACATAAAATAAGCTTAAAATCCATCAAAGGATTTTGACATAGATGAAATCAAAACTACGTGAGAGAAAAATATCATTTTTGAAATCATTTAAAAGTCACATAATTATAAAAGAAAAAATTTACATTGAAAATATTCTTATAAGATTGTAAGGGATGCTTATATGATTTTATAATGGCGGAAAATATCCACACCCTCCGTATAAGTTCGAAAATGACATTCGTACCATTATGTTGTCGAAAAGGTTAAAAAGGACCTTCTATAGAAAACGACAGAAAAATTTCTTTATAATCATCTTATAACAAGTCAAACAAGGGAATAAATGACATTAACCCATAGTATATAAAATATTAATAATTTTTTTAAATACATTTTTAATAAACAAGGATGTTGATGATAAAGAGGTCCCAGTATATAATTACGTATAAACAACTCGGATAGTAAAGAGATTGTGAAATAACCCTTACCTTGCACTTTCTTTTAGTCAAGGGTACCTTCAACCTCCAATATAAAAATCGTACTATGTTATTAAATTACAAAAAAATGATAATAATATTTATGATATCATACATGATTCATTTATGACTTTATACTACCCGTTTAATAATAATTTCCATGTTAGATTAATATTTTGGGTAATAATCGCTTTATTTATCGTACATGTTTTAACCTGTTACTCTTGATTCTATCACATAGAATAAGATTTAAATACTTCCAGAATATAAAACATGATTTATATATCATCTATATTTAGAATATAAATATTTATAATAGACATATATATTAAATGAAAAACACTGTTTTCGGAGACGGTAGTCCGTATGTACGCATAAAAGCTGTTTTCGTTTTCATATCGTATTGAACGGAACTGAGTGAATAAGATATATGTAATATCTTATATATATATATCTCCAGTAGAATTATTATTTCATATATTACATACTTTTTAGTAATATATATTTTTATAATTGTCGATGAATGGTGAAAGTGGACATAAATCTCATCACATCCTGGTGACGGTAATCCGTACGTACGCACGAACGACAATATCATTTCCATAATGGTGTGGAATTCGATGGTAAATTAATTTTACAGTGATATTATAATGTTATTTTAATTATATATATACATATTACTCATCATTATATACATCCAAATAAGATAGTGTTGAATAACAAATTACACCACGACGTGGAGACAGTAAGTCGTACATACGCATGGATGGTGACATTATCATTCTTAAGATGAATTGAATACTGAATACAGTTGTTCCATATTTATAATAGAATCAAATTATATAGAACATACTGGATTTATTATTTTATAACAGAAATAACAAAGAAAGAAGAAGTATAGGAAGCAATGAACTTGAAAGAGGGTGGTGAAATTATTACCTCTTCTTCGTGTTCTTCTGTTTTAATCGATCAAAAGGGCTCCTTAAGTTGGCTTTATGACTAATGGAAGGCCTCTTGAATGATGTGAGGGATGTTGATTGGATACGTGGGCAGGGGATGGTCGAGCCAAAAGGCTTTGAAAGTGTGAATTAGAGATAAGGGGGAGTGACCTTTTTATGAGGGGTGAGGAGCCCCTTAGGAAAAGATAGAATTATTATTTTATAATAAACTCATTTTCGGGTTCTAATGGCTCCAAAATGAATTATTTAAAATATAAGGTGGGGATGGGTCTAAAAAAACTCAACCAATAGGTTTTATATAGGTTTGGGTCACTATATTAACTTTAACTTTTATATTTTACTCTTAGTTAAATAGTTTGACATTTACCAAGTCTCTTTGTATTTTTATATTATATGGTTAATTAATATATTATATACGTACAAGGAAACCCCAATTGGTTCATTAATGATACAACTATCATTAAATATGTCCTTGGGCAAAACCATATATTTTTATGAATAGAATATCAATTAATTATATAATATTTATTTTAAATACTCTTTTTAGTCATTTTTAACCCTATTTGGTATTTTGTTTTTCTAAATTCATACCATCCTTATTACTTCGAACAAAATTCATATAAAAAATACTAATATTTCATATTAGCATTGAAAATTAGTGTAATTCATAAAAAGTCTCAAATTAAATTTATTTGGATATTTATAATATCAATTATTTTAATATTTTAGTAATTAGGTAATTACTGCATCACCAATGTGACCATACATGAAATTAAATTATTTAATGTATAAAAATTATGAAAAAATACCATTATTTAGGAAATATTTTTATCTTTACAATGAATATTTATAGTCAAAAATATTACTTATATGACACCATATATAAATTAATTACAAAATGATTTTTGTTTGTGTAAATTTTTCCTTTACTTTAAATTAATTAATCTAAAGTGTCATTGTCATTCATAAGTGGATCCAAGGGGTCCCAAAATTGACCCAAAGATGCCTATGGTCGGCCAATACTAATCCAATAAGGTCAGGACATTTGTGAAGGTAATTTTGAATTATTACAATATTCTTTTTTCCTTTAATTATCCTATTTACCTATAACATCGGTAAAAAAACTCAAAAGTTACTATTCACCAAAAATTATTTTCATCTTACTGAACCAAATTTTACTTAATGAGGTTAATAATGTCTCTCGGATTTCTGAAATTCAACTCACAGAAGTGGTAAAATTATGTTTTATGCAAATTTTTATATACTCCTAGGAGGT
This sequence comes from Viscum album, assembly GCA_963277665.1. Classification (NCBI taxonomy): domain Eukaryota; kingdom Viridiplantae; phylum Streptophyta; class Magnoliopsida; order Santalales; family Viscaceae; genus Viscum; species Viscum album. Next base: position 40,895 of record CAUJRU010002097.1, read on the forward strand.
GGGTAAAAGGCAGTGAAAAGTTCTATAAATTTTTTTTATATCTAAAATATTATAAACTAACTCCAATAAATTATATTGAACTTATAAAGGTATTATGTATCTATTTTGAAATAATATAAATTTAAATAAAATAAATAATTATTTAAATAAAAATTCAGTTCTAAACTATGACTTAGTGTTTTTCACTATTCATCAAAAATTGAAAGTTTTTCATAAAAATACCAAATATTCAGGCTAAGCACTATTTGATAATCAAAATTAAAAAATGATGTCTATTTTTCTAAATTCAAAAAATATAAGGGGAATTAATTAATTTAGAATTAATTCCCGTTGTTCAAACAAATACTGTGTTTTTAAGAAACAATAACTATCAAACGATTAATACTTGTTTTTGTCCAATTTCAAAGTGAAATTAATTCCAATAAACATAATTGGATTAAATGGTAAAAATATATTATAATTACTCTTTAAAACCATTTAAAAAGGTAATATAACCATATAACTAAATTAGATTAAAAGGCACTTTTGAATTAAAATACAATATTTATCACTATTCATTAAAAATGAACTTTATCGGAAAAATTCCAAACATTTACACAAAGTTAATTTTGATATCCCCATTCTAAAGAATAAATTTATTTAGTCAAATTGAATATATATATGTTTCAAATATTGGATTTAAAAAGGGTTCTCTATTAAAAGGCGGTAAAATTTCATTTTTTTAAAATACTTCTTTTATCTGAAAAAAATATGTTCTTACATTAGTTCTAAGAAACTCTTAATATGGATTATAAAATTATAATTTCTATATAATGTTAAAAATTTATTAAATAATATTCATAGTGGCTATTGAACGACTAGTTTGGTAAGTCATGGTGCGCTTGAACTCGGTGTTGCGTGTAGTGGAAGTTATTGAATTACTTTGTAGAAATAATGTACTATGATATCGTGGGGTGTTACATTATTCCCTAATTCAATAAATTGTTTCCTCACAATTTAAAATTGTTCTTCGAAAATAAGAGGATGAAAATAGAAAAAAACGTTTGTGGGAAAACCCACATAGGAAATTGGGTTAATAAAGTTTAGTCTTAATAAGAGGAAAAGGGAAATGAAAAAGTCACCACCAATTTATGATCTCAATTAGGAGAACATTGGTGGAAATTAGATACACATAATTAGAGGAAAAATTTAAATATTTAGAGGGAGTGATTGAGGTCATCAATCACAAACAATTGTAGAATTGTGGGCCTCAAAGCCACCAATAAATGATGATTTAAAATACCATCAGTTCAAAAAAAATTAAGGTATTAGGATAACACATTTTTGGTTTCAAGTTTCCATACCTAATGTTTAAGAATTTATTTCTTCATAGAATAATAGAATAAAAAAATATACTTTCCAAGTAGAGTTCCGTCCTTTAACTAATTTCTACCACAAACACATCTTTCACTCTAAAAGATTATAGAACTTAAAAAAGAATTCTATTTATCCAATTATTATAGGGTTACAAAAAAATGAATTTATAATTCATCTACTAGACCCTTTTAAAAAGCTACATTATTCAGTATCGTACATTATGTGGGTCAGTGGTAGGTGATACACCCCGGTCACCCTTCGGTTGCGGGTTCAAGTCTCACGGCCTTGTCGGACGCGATGGGTTGCCGCTTGACCTCTGGGTTGTCCTTTTTATGGAAATCAAAAAACAATCTCAAAATAGACGTATCCAAAATAAATATGTACAAACTCACAGTCCAAAATTTATATTGAAGTTAAATACAATGAAGATCATTTTATCCTTGTAATAACATGATAAAACCTTCATCATGTATTCTTTTAGAACACTACAACATCCTAAATTACTATAAAACCTTATTGATTAAATTCATTCTCCCTTGTTCATTATATAATACATGATATACTCCTTCTATCCAAAAATGTTGTAAACTGAAACAATGATGGAATATACAAATCATTAATCAGTTTCAAGGTAGTCAATAATATCCAATATAATTTATCCAAATCAATCATGTATTATTCCAAAATCACTACCTCGGTATCAGAACCATATTATGGTTTATATTTATCTAAACCATATATTCTACAAAAATTTAACCTGCTATTGAGTTACATTTCATGGTTTCACACAATCTCAACTCCTTAATGAAATTGTACTACAGTACAATCCTTATATACTCTATGATTATTAGAAGCAGTACATTGTTAATACAACACTGAAATGACATAATTCTTTAATAACAACATAAGAACACTAATCATTCCTCCTCATCTGTGGTAGTATCATAACATGAATATTATCCAATAGAATCATTTGGGGAATACTCTGATGATTTGGACATTGGTTTGCATAGTGTCCCAGCTCCTTGTAGATGAATCATTGTACATTTGAAACATTTTTCTTACCCTTTCAGTCACGTACTTGGAGTACTTTTTCTCCACACTTATAACAAACTCCCATTCCCTTTATGCATGTTCCAAGGTGTTTATTCCTAATGTTATCAAATATGGGAAAATTCTTCTTTTCCCTCTTCCTTTTATCCATCTTTATCTCTTACATCCTTATCTTCTCTTGCTTCCCTTTAAAGCCATAAGACTCATAGAATTATTTACTTTTCTTATTAACACATGTTACTATTTCTTCATATGTTGATAATATGTGGGAGACTATTTAACTTATTAATGTTGGCTTAATACAGTGAAAGATATGATCCTTCTTACTCTTTGGATCATACGTATTGATGGAGTTCACATTCCTTCTACTTGGCACAATTTGTATAGAATTTCATACAATAGGTCAGTTTATGAATTGAAATGAATAATTCCAAACTTGTAAAATACCTAACGTATATTGAAAAGTTTATGGATATAATCCATAAAAATATTTTCTTTGAAGAGGTATATACTCGTAGATCCTTCATAATGATTTGTAATGAAAATGAGAATTATCCAAAGCATATCCCCCGGGAGTGTCATAACCAAGAGTGCAGTAAGGCCCGTTGTCATGCACCAGTTTCCATTCGAGTCTAGATCAAAGAGGAGTTTTCAGGTTTTACCCTTAGGTACATCTATGCCAAAGCCACCTCTACCTGCTCGTATCCAGACAGGGATGTATTTTCATGGAAAACTCCCAAAATCTCTACAATACCAAAATTCTAAGAAGTTTTTCTATACTAATCCACAAAGTCTATCTTAGTGTAATGTTCTCTAATCAGAGTTAATATAATTATAGATTCTAAGGATATTGATATATATCCTATGATACCAATTGTAACGCCCCGACCCCAATTACCCATAGTCAATGCATTATTTTAATACATTGTCATGATTACAAGGAATCAAGTCCTGAAAGACCGATCTGTTTAGCAGTCTTGTAAAATAGATTATATACATAGACGTTACATTACACATTAGAAAATAAAACAGAACATAAATGATCCTTATAGAACTTCATTAATCCCCTAGCTTAACCCTACATATCAATAATAATACACTTCTTGGAATCCCGAGAAAATTAAAACATAGAAAGGGGTGAGTTCAGATGCTCAGTAAGGATAAAAATATAGCGGAAACATTCATAAATAATCATAAACATTTAAGTCAATGTATAAGACTAAAATAATATCCTTTATAAACATAATCTTCAACATAAAATAGAAAAGATACAATAAAATAATTCCATTTAAATATTCAAATGGATATTCTACTAGTCGAATAATCACATGAAATATCAATAGCCACTTTCATAATGATGGAATGCATAATGCCAAACTATCACAACCACATTGTCAAGGCCTTGTGCCAAGACTACAAATAATATATTTTCAATTCCATGTGCCAAGATACTAGATTGTCTCATGAGACCTACTTATGTGTCAAGGAGCGATAGCGGGCACCACCTGTAACTTACTAAGTCCAATGCATTCCTCATATGAGTAGGTTTAAACATAACATAAACATTTGTATTAAAACTAGCATACAAAATGTCAATACATTATCCATAAAACAAGAATGGTATAAAAATAACACATCTATAGTCAAACAAATCACAAAACCATCAAAACAATATTGATGTTTTGTATCATAATAAATCAACATCAAATAAGCTTAAAATACATTAATGGATGTTTACATAGATTAAATTCAATCTATTTGAGAGAAATATCTCTTTTTAGAAATTATTTAAAAGTCACATAATTATAAAAGAAAAAATTTAAATTGAAAAAAATTATTATAAGCTTGTAAGGGAAGCTTTGACAATTTTATGACAGCGTAAAATAGCCACACCCCGCCGTATAAGTTAAAAAAATACATTCTTACCTTAATTTTGTCGAAAAGTTTAAAAAGGAGCTTTTTTGGAAAACGACAGAAATATTTCTTTATAAACATCTTATAAAAAGTCAAACAACGGTATAAATGACTTTAACCCATAGTCTATAAAATATTAATAATGTTTTGAAAAACATTTTTAAGAATCATGGATGTGTATGACGAAGAGGTCCCATTATATAATTACCTATAAACAACCTTGGATAATGAAGAGTTTGTGAAATAACATTTACCTTGAACATTCCATTAGTCGAGGGTATGTTTAACCTCTTTTATAAAGATCTTAGTATGTTATTAAATAATACCAGAAACATATTAATATTTATGATATCATACATCATTCATTTATTACTTTATATTACCCGTTTAATAATAATTTCCATGTTAGATTAACATTTCGGGTAATAATCTCTTTCTTTATCGTACGCGTTATAACTTGTTATTCATGATTGTATCACATATACCAAAATTTAAAAATTTCCAGATTATTAAACATGATTTATATATCATATATATTTAGAATATAAATATTTATAATATACATATATATTAAATGAAAAACACCATTTTTGGAGACGGTAGTCCGTACGTACACATAAACATTGTTTCCGTTTTCATATCGTATTGAATTTAACTATGTGAATAAGATATATATAAGTATATATATATATATATATATATATCCAGTAGTAGTATTATTTCATATATTATATAAATATTAGTAATGTATATTTTTATAAATGTCGATGAATGGTGAGTGTAGAAATGAATCTCATTGCGTCGTGGAGACGGTAATCCTTATGTACGCACGAGAGACAATATCATTTCCGTAATTGTGTGTAATTGGATGTTATATTAATTTTACAGAGACATTATCATGTTTTATTAATTATATATATATTTATTACTCATCATTAAATCCATCCAAATAACATAGTTTTGAATAACAAATTTCAATACGTCGTGGAGATGATATGCTGTATGTAGGCACGCATTGTGACTTTATCATTCATAAGATGGATAAAATATTGAATACATTTGTTCAATATTTATAATAACATAACAGTATATATTATATACTGATATGATTATTTTATAATGTAAATATCAATGAATGAAGAAGTGGAATAATAAATGAGCTTGAAAGAGGGTGGTGAAATTATTACATCTTCTTCGGGTTTTTTCTTTTGATTGGATCAAAAGGGCTCCTTAAGTTGGCTTTATGAATAAAGAAAGGCCTCTAGGATGATTTGGGGGAAGTTTAGAGGATATTTGGGCATGGATTGGCCAAGACAAAAGGCTTTGAAGATTTTAATTAGAGAGAAGGGAGAGTTCCCATTTATAAGAGTAGTGAGAGGCACCTTAGGAAAAGCTACTAATATTATTTTATAATAAATTCATTTTCTGTTAATAATAGCTCTAAAATAGATTATTTGAAGTATAAAGTGAATATGGGTAGAAAAACACTCAAACAATAGGTTTTATAGTGGTTTGGGTCACTATATAAACCTTAACTTTTAGATTTAACTCTTTGTTAAATTGTTTGACATTCACAATTTTTCTTTGTATTTTTATATTATATGGTTAATAAAATTATTATATATTTCCAAGAGGACCCCAAGCGGTTCAATAATAATACACCTATCCTTATATAAGCATTTTGGCCTAACATTATATTTATAGGAATAGAATATCAATTAATAATATAATATTTGTTTTAAAAACACTTTTATGTAAATGTTGACTTTATTTGGTATTTTGTTTTTTATAAATTTATAAAAACATTATTACTTTGAAATAAATTCATATAAACAACCCTAATATGTCATATTAAACAATAAAATTAGTTTAGTTCATAAAAAGTCTCAAATTACCTTTATTTGGATATTTATAGTATCAATTATTTTAATATTTCAATAATTAGGTAATTATTTCATCACAAATATGTCATACATAAAATTATATTATTTAATGTAGAAAAATTATAAAAAAACTACCATGATGTAGGAAATAGTTTTAGATTTAAAATGAATATTTATAGTAAAAAATATTACTTATATACACCATATAAAAATTAATTACTAAATGTTCTTTGCTTATGTCAATTTTTCCTTTACTTTAAATTAATTAATCTAAAGTGTCATTATCATTCATAAGTTGCTCCATGGGGTCCCAAAATAGACCAAAATATGCTCATGGTCAGAAATTACTCATCTATTAAGGTTGGGAAATGTGTTAAGTTATTGTTTAACTATTACAATATTCTTTTTACCTTGAATTACCCTTTTTTACTTATAACGACGGTAAATAAAACTCAAAATTTACTATTCACAAAAAAAATTATTTTGATCTTATTGAACCAAATTTTAATTAATGAGGTTTATCGTGTCTCTCAAATATTTGAAATTCAACTCACAGAAGTGGAAACATTATGTTTTAGGCAAATTTGTAAATACACTTAGGAGGTTGGTAAAAGACTGTGAAAAGTTCTATAAACTATTTATATATCTAAAATAATTATAAACTGACTCTAATGAATTAAATTGAACATATATAGGTATTATGTAAGTATTTTAACCTAATATAAATTTTAAAAAAATAAATAATTATTTAAATAAAAATTCGGTTTTAAACTATTACTTAGTGTTTTCACTATTCATCAAAAATTGAAAGTTTTTAGAAAAATACCAAAAATACAGCCTCAACTGTATTTGATAATGCGAATTAAAAAATTATCTCTATTTTGATAAATTCATAATGTATAAGTGGAATTAATTAATTTAAAATTAATTCCCATTGTTAAAACAAATAGTGTGCTTTTAAGAAACAATAACTATCAAAAGATTGATACTTGTTTATAACCAATTTCAAAGTGAAATTAATTCCAATAAACTACATTGGATTAAATTGTAAAAATATATTCTAATTACACTTTAAAACAAATTAAAAATATAATCTATGCATATAAATAAATTATATTAAAAGTCACTTTTGAATTAAAATACAATAGTTTTCAATATTCATTAAAAAATGAATTTTGTCAGAAAAATTCCAAAAATTTACACAAAGTAAATTTTAATATTCCCATTCTAAGCAATAAATTTATTTACTGAAATTAAATATATAAAATTTTCAAATATTGGATTTAAAAAGTTTCTCCATTAAATGGCGGTAAAATTGTAGTTTTGTTTTAAATTCCTCTTTTGTCTGAAAAAATGAAGTTGGTCTTACATTATGTCTAAGAAACTCACAATATAGATTATAAAATTATAATGATTATATAAAGTTCAAAATTCAGTTAATACTATTCATAACCGCTTTTTAATGGCTAGTTTGGTAAGTCATGGTGTGCTTGAACTCAGTGTTGTGTGTAGTGTATGCTATTGAATTACTTTGGGGAAATAACCTACTATGAAATCACAGGGTGTTACATTCGGAGACCAATCATTCACCATAGAATGTCCTTGAAGAGAAATTATTTAGAGGCATTTCTCTCAGAGATTTAACAGAAGACTCAGACATGAAAGACTAACCGAAACCCTAATGAACCAACTGATTACGAAAGCTGAGATGATCTTTGATTACAAAAACTAGGGTGAGAACCGATAGAACATTGTTGACTATTTATAGAGAAACATTACATATAATAGAACAAAGATGAAACCTATGTGGGATATATTCTCTTTCAAATAATTGATGGTCAATATTAGATCTAAGAGATATAATGGTCATGAATGATTTCAAAATCGTGAGGTTTTCTTTAAAAGAAAATCATATTCAAAGTATAACTGATTTAGAAGTAAAAGAATGAAAATAGAAAAAACCATTAAAACAAACAAGTTAATGTTTTAGAAAATGTACCTGTCAGAGTAATATGATAGATATTATGGTTTAAGAATATTCTTCATAACAAAAAAAAACAAAAAAAACAATAAATAATCTAAAACCAATAAAATCAAAAAGGCTAATACCAATTATTTATTTCGATAGAATAATCCACAACAATAGTCCAGTACTGATATTGATATTTCAGTACAAACAATGTAATTGAATACCGATTGTTCAATACTGGTAAAGTAATGAAATATAAATAGTTTAGAATGACACGATGATTCAATACCGATAATCTAAATCTAGTACCGATTTTGTTTAAACTGAAACATAAAACTGATAAAATTCAAAAACCTGTAAAAGAAAACTTATAGAGTAATCTGATTATTTGTAAAACAAAAATTGATACCAATAAACTGTAAAACAAAAAGTGAAACCAGTAATCTGTAAAATAAAAGTGAAACTGAAAAACTTTAAACCACAAAGTCAAATCGAAATGTATACCCCCCTTGAAAAAATGTATCTCAATGTAAGGAGATGGGTTAATCAAGAAATATATGTGAATGAATAATTCACAGTGATCATTCCTAGTTTCTCTTTAATGTATTCAAATCTCTCAGTAGATAATGGTTTTGTAAAAAATCCAGCATCTTGTTCTTGAGTTCTGATTAATTATAAAACAATATCTTCATTTTTTAACCCTAAAAAGTGATTCCAAATATCTATGTGTTTTTTACGTGATTGATGTTTAGGTTTTTACAATTAGAAATTAGACTAGTATTGTCACATAGTATTTGAGTTTTTGAGAAACTCATGCCATAATCAGTGAGTGTGTGTTGCATCCAAAACACCTGGGCATAATAACTTGCAACTGCTACATATTCTGCTTCAATAGTAGAGAGTACAAATGAGTGTTGTTTATTCCATTACCATGAAACCAAAGAATCTTTTAAAAAATTACTTGTTTCGGATGTACTCTTTCTATCCATTCTAAAACCCCCAACGTCAGTATATGATAATTTTTTCAAAACAAAATCATTTCCTGAAGAATTTATTAGTCATAAATCCATAGTTCCCTTTAAGTACTGAAAATTATTTTTACTGCGTTTAAATGAGATTATTTTGAATTAGACTGGAATCTTGAACATAGGCATACAAAAAACATTAAGTCTATAGGATTATCTAATATGTATAAAAAACCTCCTATCATACCTCTAAAAGTTGTTTTATCGACAAATTTCCCAACATCATCAAGATCAAGTGTATTTGAGGTACCAATTAGAGTGCAAATACATTTAGTATTGTCATATCCATACTTTTTGTGTAGGACTTTGATGTACCTATATTGGTATACATAGGTTCTTTCTAGTTTTTGAGATATTTTAAAACCTAAAAAGAATGTTTACTCACCCATCATACTCATTTGAAAATCATATTTCATTATGTTCACAAAAGATTCCATTAAGGATTTCTATGTTGAGATGGATATAATGTCATTAACATAAATTTGAACAATCAAAACATCTTTTTTTCCATTATTATAAAAAGAGTTGGGTCAGTAGTACCTTTTGAATAATTGTTTTTTAAAATAAAACATGTGAGTCTATAATACCATGCTCTTGGGGATTGTTTAAAGACATAAAATGATTTGGTATGTTTAAAAACATGACCAAGATTCATTAGATCTACATAACTAGGGGGTTGATCGTCAAAAAATTATTCTTGAAAAAAACCTTTGAAAAAATAACATTTTACATCCATTTCAAAATGTTTTAAATTGAAGTATTCTACAAAGGATAATATAATTCGAATAGATTCAAGTCTAGACACTAGAGCATAAAATTCTTCATAGTCTATTCCCTCTTGTTGATTATATATATTAGCAACAAGTCTTGCTTTATTTCTTACTGTGACTCCATTTTCATCACATTTGTTTCTGAAAAACCATTTTACCCCAAATTTAGCTATTTTTAGGTCTTTATACCTAGGTTCATAATAGATACCTCTCAAATTCATTTCGTTCATCTTGCATTTCCATAATCCAATACTCATCACCTAAGGCTTCATTCGATGTTTTATGTTCGAAGTGAAAAAGAAAGGCAAGATGTTCTACATCATTACTCAAGGAATTTCTGGTCCTTATAGGTTGATTTACATCTCAAATGGTTTTAACATTGGAATGATTCTTAAGAAACAATTGATTTGGTTTTGTAAAACCTATGCATCAAAATGTAATGGAATTTATTCTTGGGTAAATGTTTCAGAAACATTTTCTTGATCATTTCCCTTTTAAGAATATTCTTTAGTCAAATTTTGATAATCAGTTTGTGAAAATACATTAGTTGATATAGGAAAGGATTGTTTAAAAACAAGGGGGTCAGTTTCATGGAATTTCACATGCACTGTTTCTTCAATAGTACAAGATTTTTTTTGTAAAAATCTATAAGCCTTAAAATATGTGGAATAACCTAAAAAGATCCATTCATCATATTTGGGTGCAAACTTATGTAAATTTTCTTTTGTTTTTAATATGAATACATTGCATTTTAAACAATTTTAACCGCAAAACTTTAGTTTTTCGGCCAGTCCACAATTCATTAAGTGTTTTATTAAGAAAAAGACTAGTTAAAACACGATTTATAGAATAACATGTAGTACTAATAGCTTCATCCTAGAAATGATTATCAATTGATTATTCACACAACATGGTTCTTGTTATTTCTTGGAGAATACAACTCCTTCTTTCAGCAATACCATTTTGATGAGGGGTTCATAGAGCTGAAAAATTGCGATTAACACTCTTCATTCAACAAAAGGTTTCAAAATACAAATTTTGATATTCTCCACCATGATCACTACATATAGTTATCAATAGTAGGTTTCCCTCATTTTTAAATTGGGCTCTAAATGTTTTGAAATAGATAAAGGCTTCAAATTTATTTGCTAGAAAATATTCCAATATAAATCTTGTATGGTCATAAAGTAAAAAATACATAGTATTTTCCTATGATGCTTCTAGTTTTTGTAGGACCTAAGAAATCCATGCACACAAACTATAATGCATTAGAAGTTGAAACTTCATTGATCGATTTAAAGCTAGTTTTATGTTTTGTTCTATATTGACAAATGTTACAAACCTTTGATGAATCAAACCTAAGACCTTATTAATCCTTAAAAATTATTTTCTTTTAATGTTTACAAATGTTCTTTTGGTTGAAATTTCCAAAATTTCTATACTATAACCAATATTAGTCTTCCATTTCATTTATGCATTGTAATTCTTGGGTTCTATGGTTTTCTATACTGATTATGTTTACATTCTCATGCCTATGGGAAGAAATAATGAATCCATCCTTGAAATTATGAACTATACATTTATCATTCCTAAAATTGACAACGTAACCTTCATCACATAGTTGACTTATACATAAATTATTGGGCTTAAAACATTTGAAAAACAAAACATTTGAAATTAATTCTTTTTCTAAAAGAAAAATATTAACTATACCAATGATCATTCTCAAAGAACTATCATTGATGGTCACTCTTACACCTTTAAATTCAATAATAATTTCAATGAAATCTTTGATACCCTTCATGTATTGAGAAAAACCAATATACATGTACCAAATGTTATTCCTGATGGTACAATTATTATTTTCCTAAAAAAGAAACAATTAGTTTTTCAGAACCTAAACTTGTTTGGATCCATACATTTTTTATAAAAAAATTTTGGGAATCCACATTTGTTTAAAAAAACGGTATTTGTGAAATCCTAAATATGGAGTTTTATTAAGAGAAATACATCTTTCCCAATATCCACAACATTAAAATTTCATACTAAATGGGGCACTTTGAGGGGCAAAATAGTTATTACTAAAAATCAGTTTTGAGTAAGTGTATCCAAATCCAGAAGTATTCCATAAATTATGAATTTGAGAATACATCATATCAATGTTTTCCTGACCACTGATAAAGTTTTATAAATGTTTCTTAAGAGAATAGATTTCAGATTTTAGTCTAATGACTAAATTATCATTCTCACATGAATTTTTTGGAATTATTTTGTGTTTCAGAAGAAGTCTTCTTCCAAACAAGTTGTTCAAGGTCTTTAGAAAGATTATCTTTCTTAGAACTTACATCCATAATATACAATGATGTACATTTAAAATAAAGATTTTTATGATCCTGATCTTTTGATAGATCGGATACTTATTTTGTAATAATGGATATTCTAGAATTTTCCTTATCAATATTTTTCTTCAGTTTTTATTTTTCATTCTCATGTAATTTGTCAAATTTGGAAACTTATACCAAGGAATGTTAATTTTACTCTGCTGGGAAATATTCTTCATCCGACGAGTAAGAAATTTTATCATCATGGTAATTTTCATTTAACGATACATTTGTAAGGGATTTAGCATTGTGTACCATATCCATGTAGCAATGATTATCAATTGGTAGTCTAGCTATGAGTCCTATGTTTCTCTGACGAGAAGATTTGTAATTTAAATATTCATCTGTTGAATCACTACCAATTTCACTCCAAGTATCATTTTCTTTCAAAACATTCTTTTTCATTGATTTTAAATAATTCTTTTTATTTCTTTCAGAATGATTTTCCATTTTGTCTTTTCGTTTTAGTAAAGGACAATCTGGTCTAATATGACATGCACTTTTTCATTCTTAATAAGTGACCTCATAATCTTTCTTTTCTTTCCTATTTCTCTTTCTGAATCTATGTTGAAAGACTTTCTATCCTATAATATTGTTCCTCCTCTTAGAAATATTGGATAAATCGTTATCGGTGTGATCGCTATCACTTCATTTTGATATAACAACATCTTTTTTAGTTTTGGATCTTGTTATCCTTACTGGTGTCTTAGATTTAGTAGTAGTAAAATCTACAATCCCATTACCATTATTCTTCTTATTGAAACCAGCATCTCTTTTCATTCTAGTCTTGTACTGATGTAGAGTTCCATGTAACTCATCAAGAGAGATTTGAGTAAAATTCCAGTTTTCATCAATAACTGTTCTTTTTTATTCCCACTCATTACACATAATATCAGTAATATTTTCTACATGTGATGAATCATCAAAGCCTTTTTCTCCAATAGTTTTTAGACTTTTGATGATTGTAATAATCCTTTTTCCCCCTTGGATACTGGTTCTCTATTAGGAAAAAGAAACCGATTATATTCTCCAAGAAGCATTGCTCTTCTTGTTTCTATGACTTTAGATATACCAAAATGTGTGACATCCAATTTATTCAAGATAAAATTGGATGCTTCACAAGTTGATATCTGACTATATATATTTCTGGTCATGTAACACAAAAACTTATATGTATCTTGTATTTTAGTAGACATTTTGTTTCTCTGGATTGGTTAAAGTACTAACTTCTTTGTCCAGGATTAAACTCTAGTAAGCATGAAAAATGTGTCCACTCTAGTATTAATAACAACTATCTACATTCGATCTCTCAATTTGTAACAACCAAAATATTTTCAAAGGAAATTCCATTCTTATATTTATGTCATAAAATAACATGAAAACACAACATAATGAACTACTAATTGATAAGTGACCATTAAACATAAGTTTGTCACTTCTGTGTTTGGAATTTCGAAAATCTGACATACATTGTTGTGTTCAAGATGATTTTTGGAGTCTAATGAAATAAAAATTACTGTTTATGAATAGTGACCAACCCTTATGAATAGTAAAATACCCTTAGGAATAGTGATATGACCCTTATGAATAGTAAATCATCAAACATAAGAGTAACATAACCTATGAATAATTAAATATAATTTAGACATCTTAGAAAGTGACAATTTGACCTTAGTAAACGTTTTCATATTTTGTAAGTCATAAATTAATAATTATAATTAATTAATTAATTTAAAGGAAAATTTATTTCCCTAATATGTATTCATAAATTATTGAATCAATGTCTTATTGTTTTTAGAATATTTTATAAGACCCAACATAATTTTTGAAATCACTATACAATCAGTTTTAATCTAAAAAACTATTTTTAAGAAAATTATGATTTTAAGTAATTATTAAATTAATAATATTTATAAAATTATTTTTGAATAATTCCCTTCATTTTTAGATTTTACACGTAGAAAAATGGTTGGGGTAAAATTTTGAGATTTTTCTGAGATACTTGAATTTTTGATGAATAGTAGAATCCGATAATTTACAATAAATGCTAAATAAAGGATTAATTGAGTCATCAATGATGATTTGCTGATTTAAGCCCACATGGTTCGGGATCATATGGTAAAATTATTATTATTGGTCATTCAAGACTCACTATTCCTTGTCTTAGGGGAAATTAATAAACTAATGAATTTTATAGTAAGGAAACCCCTCTCCCCTCCACTATAAAAGCCACCCTTCACACCCGCATTTCCTCACTCCTCTCAATCTCCAAACCTTTTCTAAACTCTTCCCAAACACCTTCCCTAGCCCCTACCCCACGTCCAATAGCTTCTAGTTTCATCAAAATTCTATGCTCAGGCCCTTAAGGTGGTTCTCAAGAGAAAGATTCAAGAGGTAATTTCTCTCCCTCTTCTCCTTTAAATTCCTTTCAAGTTCATGTTCATTTCTTGATCTCTCCCCACATATCTTCATGAAAATGGTATTGTAACTCCATTATGATACATATAATTTAATTTTATGATTCTTATGGGATATTATATCAGCCAACCCCCTTTCCCTCTTAACATTATTTTATTAAAGAGAACATTGTTCATGAGGTGTTAATTTATCACCATCAAGAACGACATGCTTTCTTCTTCCATTTCTACCTTCAGATATGTTCATGAAACCATTTTTATGGTTTAACAATAATATTTTATATGTATTATGTCCTATTTAATGTTCTGGAAATAATCTATGGCCATATTACTAAGTGATAAGTTAAAACAAGTTCATTGTGATCGAAAAATGGCCCAAATTGACCCAAATAACCATCATTTAATTCTTATCTAATGATTCATCCAAATGGATCTAATATAATTAATTATAAGATCATTAGAACTCTGGTAGTATCATTAGTGACATGTAATATCATTTCTGTATGTTTACCCATGTTCTACCCGAACTACAATTTATGAATACAAGTGAACCACCCAAGAAAAACCATAAAAATGAACATCCCCGAACAATGTTTTTAAACTCTATAAGTCATCCAAAGGAACATTAAATGACATAATGAAACCAGAATGAACCATATTAATGTATAAAAGGTTCTTAAATTTCTAATTAATGAATATAATGTCATTATATAGTACATTAAAGAGAAGGAAACATTCAGATACAAGGTAAGGGGAAATTCTCAAACCCAACTTTTATCCTTCAGGTTTTACCTCTTTCTCTACATTTTTGATATGGTCACTCCATAAAGATCATTTTTTAATCATTTTCTTTTCTTTTATAGGATATAACTGTTTTTAGTGACATTTATGTCAATAAAAATGTATTCCATAAGAAATCTTCTTTTAAGAACTCAACATTTATGTCTCATTCAGGGTTGATGGTTCTTGTAACATGTATGTTATTCCCTCATTATTTTGGGAACCCAATGTCTATGAATGTGTTCTTATGATATGAAACCAATTACTTTTCATGGGTTCATTATGTTAATTTATGTTATATGTTCATTTTGGAATGCATGATAAATAATAAGGTTATTATGTGATGGGTACTCCCGGAATTATATAGCGCAATATGAATGTTTAAATGTGACGGGTGCACGTAGAATTATACAACTCTCCAATGCGTTGGGTAATGTTATGAATATCATGAGTAAATTTTAAATGATGTGGGAACAAGATGCTAGCATGGTTCACATGTATTCGTGGTAGTTAACCACAAAGACACGATGTTTCATTTTTATGCATTGCCACATTTCAAGTCTTTTATTTATGCTGCCCTCATGTTCATGATCTTTTGCTTATGTTATGATTATGATCACCCCATAATATATTGTTCTTATCTATCATTTTACTTGGCTTCTAGGTCACCCCTTTTTATGTATATCCTCATGTGGCTACATGTACTAAGGAGAGGACAACTGCCAAGAAATTAAATAAATGATTATGCTTGATGTTGTATTTGTTATGTGTGGTCTTATTTTTCCCAAGACAGTAAGCCTTTGGATCCACTATGTGTAATAATATTTTATTTTTTATCTTTGAAATGATGTAATAGTAATGTAAGAAAATTCGGGGTCGCTATACATGGTAACAGAGGAAAGGTTTAGTTAATTTCGGAATTAGGATTAGTGAACCCTAGAGGAAACCTATAGCATGAGACTAAGTACAAATATGCACACAAGAATATATACTTAGGGATCCCATATGTTACGTTTTAGGTATAATTTGTTTAAATGAATAAGTTATTCATGAATTTTTTACTTATGTTCTAACATTTTCTATTTTAAATGTGGTGGGAACCAAGAGAAATCAGGCCAACAACTCATGCGAGGGCCAATGCAACAACTGCCCGAATGACATCCCTAATGATTTGGGATGTGGAGTTCAAAACAACATGACAATGCATACCCAATTATCTCAGGTAATGTATAATAACAATAATAATGGGGAACTTCCTCCTTCACCAATGAGGGATCAACTGGCTATTGAATGTTTTATGCGGCAAAGACCAGCAACGTTTTTTGGATCTTTCGATCCACTAGTTGAGGAATAGTTGGTCAACACCATGGAGAAGATCTTTTATATGCTTCACTGTTCTAAGATGGATAAGGTGACTGTAGTCGTTTATCATCTAGATGGAGAAGTTGATCAATGGTGGGATTTGATTAAGAACACCCAGCCAAGGGAGGAAATTGAATAGATGTAATGGGAAGACCTTAAGATAATGTTTCCTAACAAGTATTTCCCAAGAACACTTCACATGGAGATGGAGAGAGAATTCAAAGAGCTCTAGAAAAAATAAAGAGAATCTATCACTACAAATGAAGAGAATTTCACAAGGCCTGCAAGGTATGCTTCGGGTTTTTTTATCAATAATTATAGAAAAATTGATAGATTCTTTAGTGGATTAATACCACACCTTTGAAAGGCTCTTCCAATTCGAGACTTTGGGAGTTTTGAAGAAGTCATTTAATGTGCCCTCAAAGTAGAAATAGGGTTTGTAGAATGGTCCCATGGCTATGGAGATAAGAAAAAAAAGATGTAGTTCCATGCTAGTGGATCTAAGGATAAAGGTGGGAAGAAAACTCAACGATCCTCATGCAAAAAATGTGGAAAGTTGCACCATGGGAACTGCCTCAAAGGGACGGGGAAATGCTTGAAGTGTGGGAACGAAAGATACCATGCTCAAGAGTGTCGAAAAGAAATGAAAAGGCAGGAGAATGTAGCTGATGAAAGGAGAGAACCACTCATGGTTCAATGCTACAATTGTAGGGAGAAAGGGAACTATGCAAACTAGTGCACTAAACCTCAAGTTCTGGAGGGTAATCAGCATCAGCAGCCACCAAAGACAATAGAACAAGAGAAGGCTTATGCCATCACTACTGCAGTAGTGGATCATGATAATGAAGTCATACAAGGTACACATCTTATAAACTCAATAATGTAAAAAGTCTTATTTGATTCTGGTTCAATGCATTATTTTATATCTTGCATGTTTTATAGAACATTAAAATTGATGCCCCTAAACCGTGAAGTAGAGATATCTGTGAAAACACCAAGTGGTGAAATCATTGAAACCCAAGTGTTTGACTCTTCTCATGTTGGCGTATGTGGGACGATTCTTCCGGAAAATCTCTTAATTCTTCCCTTGTGGAGTTCGACGCTATAATGGAAATGGATTGGCTCTCGTTATTTAGTGCACCTATCATCTATTGGGAAAAGGAAATATCTTTTCAAATTCCAAACCATCCCATGATCCAATAAAAATGCAAGGAAGATCATGAATTTCATTTGAAAAATCCTTCAATGGTATGGGTGTTGATTCCCTATGAAGAATCATACCACTCCCAAATGGTTGAGTCGAAGGAAAGTTCCATGTGTGAGGAAATGCCCATCGTGAGGGAATACAACGACGTATTTCCCGAAGAGTTACCTGAATTCCCCCGGATCGAGATGTTGAGTTCTCAATTGAACTCATACTTGGAGTTACTACTATCTTCATGTGTCCCTATAGGATGGCTCCTATCGAATTGGAGGAGTTAAAGATGCAGTTGCAAGAGCATCTGGACAAAGGGTTCGTACGCCCTAGTGCATCACCTTGGGGTGTGCCAGTGCTCTTTGTGAAGAAGAAGGATAGAACTATGCGGTTGTGTGTCGATTTTTGGGAACTCAACAAGATCAACATAAGGAACAATTATCCTCTCCTAAGGATTGATGAATTGTTCAACCAGTTAAGTGGAGATAAATACTTCTCAAAGGAGGATCTTTGTTCTGGATATCATCAGGTAAAGTTGAAGAAGGACGATATTCATAATACTACCTTCCTAACAAGGTATGGGAACTATGAGTTATCTGTGATTCCCTTCGGACATACTAATTCTGCTTTCAATGTTCATGGATTTGATTAATCAAGTCTTTAGAAAATACCTCGACAAATTTGTGGTAGTGTTTATCGATGATATTGTCATCTAATCTAAGAGCAAGGAGGAACATGAAGAACATCTAAGACTTGTGTTGGCGACATTGAGAAAGGAGAAGTTGTATGCCATGTTCAGCTAGTCTGACTTTTGGATGAATCATGTCACATTCTTGGGACATGTGATCACATGTGAGGGAATTTCTGTGGATCCTTCAAAGACGAAGGCGATTGAGGAATGGACCAGGCCCTCTTGTGTAACAGAAATCCACAGTTTTCTTGGATTAGCTGGGTAATACCGATGTTTTGTGAGAAACTTCTCACGATTGTCAAGCCAGCTAACTAAGTAATCAAGGAAAGGGGCAAAGTATGTCTGGACTGAGAAATGTGAGGGAAGCTTCAAGGAGCTAAAGAGGATGATGTTCACTGAACCTGTTCTCATATTACCTAAAAGTGGAGAACGTTTTGTGATATAAAGTGATGTTTCAAATAAAGGCTTCGGTTGTATACTCATGAAAATGGCAATGTGATATCTTAACCTCACGACAGTTGAAGATCCATGAGCAGAACTACCGGACGCATGATCTAGTGCTGGCAGCCGTGATTTTTTCTTAAAAATCAGGCTGCACTACCTTTATGGTGAGAAGTGTGACATATACACCGACTACAAGAGCCTGAAGTATATATTCACACAAAAGGAGCTCAACATGCATCAAAGGAGATGGTTAGATCTAATCAAGAATTACGATTTCTCTATTCACTATCATCATGGAATGGTGAACAAGGTAGTTGATGCTCTAAGAAGAAAAGAACCCACTACTCTATCCATGTTACATATTTAGAAATACACTATCTTCATTGATATACAAAAAATGGATTTGGAAATCATAAGGTAATGGGATACATCCTACCTTTCCCAAATTATTTTACAACCATCCATCTAAGTGATGATTAAGGAAACACAAAGGGATGATATGGAGATACAATGAAGTTTGAATGCAGTAATGGAAGGTAAGCTGCAAGAGTTCCATATCGACGATGATGGTGTGATTCAATTTGGAACACTGCTTTGTCTGCCTTCATCACCCGGGATAAAGAACGAGCTTTTGGATAATTCACATAGCTATAAATTATCTACACATCCTGGGATTACCAAGATATATCGTGATCTCCGAGAATACTTATGGTGGGATAACATGAAGAAGAAGATTGCAGAATATATATCAAGGTGCATGGTATGTTAGAAAGTTAAAGATGATCAACAAAATTCCAAAGGTTTTATGCATCCATTGCCTATACCCATGGGTAAATGGGAAAATGTTAATATTGACATTGTCACATGTCTCCGAAATATGTCAAAGAGAAATAATGTGATATGGGTTGTAGTTGACCGACTCACCACGACTTCCCATTTTATCGCTATTTTAGAAGACCTCTCTATTGAACAACTTTCCACGATATATGAGAATAAAGTGGCGAGACTGCATGGTGTTCCACTCTCAATTGTCTCTGACCATGATCCAAGGTTCACATCTAAATTCTGGAGGAGCCTTCAACATGCTTTTAGTACTGAATTAAATTTCAGTATGGCCTATCACCTCCAATGTGATGGCCAGTCTGAAAGGTCTATTTAGACACTTGAAGATATGCTCAGAGCCTTCTCTCTTGAATTTAAAGTTGGTTGGGATCATAATTTAACATTGGTTGAGTTCTCATACAACAATAGCTTCCACTCGAGTATCCAGATGGCTCAATATGAAGCTCTGTATGGAAAGCGATGTAGAACTCCAACCTGTTGGGATGAAGTTGGAGAAAGAAAGCTACTTGGACCCGATCTTGTTCAAGAGATGATAAAGAAGGATTAAGTCATCCAGAAACACATCAACGCTTCTCAAAGTCGGCAAAAGATCTATGATGACAACCATCAATGGAACTTGGAGATTGATGTTGGAGATAAAGTATTCTTTCGAATATATCCATGGTGGAGAGTCATGGGATTCAGGAAGAAAGGGAAGCTAAGCCCAAGGTATATTGGCCCCTTTGAGATCCTTGACCACATAAGAGTCGTGGCCTATCGTCTTTCAGTCCCACCAAATATGGCTCATGTTCATGATGTGTTTCATGTATCACTACTAAGGAATTACATACCGAACCCCTCACATGTACTAAACTCAGAGGTAGTGCAGCTGGAAGATGATCTCTCCTATGAGGAGCATCAAGTAAAGATTCTGGATCGGAGATACACGGTTCTACCCAATAATACAACCCATCTTGTCAATTTGTTGTGGAGGAACCATAAGTTTGAGGAAGAATCTTGGGAACTAGAAGAGGCAAAGAAGGAGAAACACCCTCACCTGTTTGGGTAATGTGAAATTTCGGGGGGAAAATTATTTAATTGGGAAATAATGTAACGACCCAAGGTTTTTTGATGGAAACTCTCTTCTTATATTTATGTCATAAAATAAGATGAAAACACATCATAATGAACTATTATGTGATAAGTTACCTTTAAACATAAGTTTTTCACTTCTGTTTTTGGAATTTTGAAAATCCAACATACACGATTATGTTCAAGTTGATTTATGGAGTCTAATGAAACAAAAATGATTTTTTCTGAATAATGACCTACCCTTATGAATAGTAACATACACTTATGAATATTAATATTACCCTTATGTATAGAAAATCATCTAATTTAAGAGTAACATTACCTATTAAATCTTAAATAAAATTTAGAAATCTAAGAAAGTGATGATCTGAGCTTAGTAAACATTTTGGTTTTTTGTAAGTTATAAAAATTAATTATAATTAATTAATTAATTTAAAATAAAATTTATTTCCTTAGTATGAATTCATAAATTATTGAATCAATGTCTTATTGTTTTTAGATAATTTTATAATACCCTATGTAATTTTTGAAAGCACAATTAAATCAGTTTTAATCCTAAAAACTGTTTTTTTAATTATATTATGATTTTTAAAAAATATTAAATAAATAATAAAAAGAAAATTATTTTTGAAAAATGGACTTCATTTTTAGATTCTACACATCGAAAAATTGTTAGGGTTAATTTTTGGGATTTTTCTGAGATACATGAATGTTTGATGAATAGTAGAATCCGATAATTTACAATAAATGCTAAATAATGGATTAATAGAGTCATCAATGATGCTCTTCTGATGTAAGCCCACTTGGTTATGGATCACATGTTAAAATTACGATTCTTGGTCATTAAATACTCACAATTCCTTGTCTTAGGGGAAATTAATAATCTAATGAATTTAATATAAATGAAACCCCTCTCCCCTCCACTATTAAAGCCACCCTTCACACCCTCATTTACTCACACCTCTCAAGCTCCATGCCTTCTCTAAACTCTGCCCAAACATCGTCCATATCCCCTCCACCACGTCCAATAGCTGATGGTCTAATAAAAATATCAAGCTTAGGCCCTTAAGGTGGCTCTCAAGAGAAGGATTCAAGAGGTAATTTCTCTCCGTCTTCTCCTTCAATTTCGTTTCAAGTTCAAGTTCATTTCTTGATATCTCCCCAACTATCTTCATCCAAATGGTATTGTAACTCTATTATTATACATATACTGTAATTTTATGATTATAATTAGATATTATATCATTTAACCCCCTTTCCCTCTTACTTTTATTTTATTAAAGAGGATGTTGTTCGTGAGGTGTTAATTTATCACCTTCAAGAACGACATTCTTTCTTCGTCCATTTCTACCTTCATATTTGGTAATTAAACCATTTTTATGGTTGAACCCAAATAAGTTATATGTATTATGTCATATTTAATGTTCTGTAAATAATCTATGGTGGTATTACTAAGTGATAAGTTAAAACAAGTTCATTGTGATCGAAAAACCACCCAAATTGACCCAAATAACCATCATTTAATTATTATCTAATGATTCATCCAAATGGATCAAATATAACTAATTATAAGATCATTAAAACTTTGTTAATATAATTAGTTACATGTAATATCATTTCTGTATGTTTACCCATGTTCTACCCAAACTTCAATTTATGAATACAGGTGAACCACCCAAGGAAATCCATAAAAACGAACATCCCCGAACAATGTTTTTAATATCTATAAGTCATCCAAAGGAACATAAAATTACATAATGAAACCAGAATTAACCCTATTAATGTATAAAAGGTTATTTAATTTCTAATTAATGAATATAATGTCATTATACAGTAAATTAATGAGAAGGAAGCATTCAGATACAAGGCAAGGAGAAATTCTCAATCCCAACTTTCATCCTTCGAGTTCTACCTCTTTAACTCCATTTTTGATATGGTCACTCCTTAAAGATCATTTTTTCATCATTTTCATTCCTTTTCTGGGATATACATGTTTTATATGGACGTTTATGTCAATCCAAATGTTTTCCAAAATAATTCTTCTTTTAAGAACTCATCTTTTACCTCTCATTCATGGTTGATGGTTCTTGTAACATGTAAGTTATTCCATCATTATTTTGGGAACCCAATGTTTATGAATGTTTTCTTATTATATGAGACCCATTCATTTTCATGGGTTTATTATGTTAATTTATGTTATATGTTCATTATGGCATGCATGATAAATGATAATGTTATGATGTGACGGGTGCACCCGGAATTATATAGAGCAATATGAATGTTTAAATGTGATGGGTGCGCCCGGAATTAAACAGTTCTCAAATGAATTGGGTAAAGTGATGAATCTCATGAGTAAATTTGAAATGATGTTTGAACAAGATTCTAACTTGGTTCACAAGTATGTGTGGTATTTAACCACTAAGACATGATGTTTCATTTTTATGCATTGTCACATTTAAAGTCATTTATTTAGGCGCCTCTCATTTCCATGATATTTTTCCTTTGTTATGATTATGCTCACCTTATGCGATATTGTTCATATCTATCCTCTTACTGGGCTTCTATCTCAACCATTTTGATGTATATCCTCAGGTTGGTACATCTACTAAAGGAGAGGACAAGTGCCAATAAGAAGCTAGAGAAGAAGAAATTACATAAATGTTTATGATTGATGTTGTATTTGTTATATGTTTTCCTAGTTTTCCCAAGACACTAAACCTATGGATCCTCTATGTGTAATACTATTATGTTTTTTATCTTTGAAATGATGTAATAGTAATGTAATAAAATGCAGGGTCGCTATACCAGTACTCATAATCATTTCCATTAAATATTGGTGGTCTATTTAGATTTAGATTGTCAATTGATCCAATACTCATTGCGGACATCTTATAACACAATGCATTTCCACTCCACATGTTAGTATAGTAAGTAGTTATAAAGTATAGATCAATAAAATAAATAAAATTGAATTTCCAAAAGATTTAAAGAAAGTAATATAAAATAGTTTAAACATTCCTTTGATAACAATTGTTGGATCAAAATATATATGTATATTTATATTAGATAGTATAATACAAGAAGGGGGATTTTATGTTTAAATTGTTTTATTTAAACACTTAAGAAAGAACTTAGTTTAGGTGGTCTTAAACTAATACAAATCACATTCAATACAATAGACAATAATGGTCCTGGATCCAATGGAAATACTACGATGTAATACTACAAGAATTGTAAAATAATTGTTTTTATGTCAATACAGTGATCAGAGTAATAAAATTTTAATGATTCTACCATATTGCATATAGAATCTCTTAATAAAATATGAATCATTACTAAAACAATTACAGTTGAATTGAATAAGAAAAGAAATTGGAAATAATAAAATTCCCTTTCAAATACAAATAAAAGTGGAAATGTAAATGTATTACAATCATTTAACCCAAAGAGAAGGGTATCCTTTCACCTAGGAAAGACGGTCTATCTTACCACAACCTTTGTATGCCCTCGATACGATGATCATTATGGATGACTTCTTATCCCTGAAAGTCCTCAATTAAAAAGGCAATCACCACCTCTGTTCTTTATGAAATTGAAGGCCCTCTATATGATGATCAGATAGACGTCTTCATATCCCCAGAAGCCTCAATCATTTCCACAATGATATGTCACACAAAGTAGAGATGAAGAAATTATAGAAATACAAAAACACAGAACACGTTGTTCTGTTCTTGTAATTTCATGCCTTTCACATGAAGCAAGGGAGAAGCCACAACATCTCTATCTAGAACTTGATAGAAAAAAAGTTATGTATTATGGCTTGAATGACCTTTAATTTATAGGCCTTCAGTTCGAATGGTCATATTTCCTCCAATTGTCATATTTCTCCAAAAAAACATAGTGGGACATGGACACCCTGAATTAAAATTGTCCCAACCAAACAAAATACACGACATCATTTTGATTGGTAAATAACCAACTCAACGACATCACATAAGTTATAAAGAAGTAATAAGAAAATAATAAAATAAATAGTATGATATATATGCAATAGGTTTTACAGTTATGACATTAATGTAATGAATTTCATTAGTGCAATATAAAACTTGTCTGCTAGGCTCATCATGATAGAACATATCAATCAAAAATTATAAACTGGTTAAGATTCATTACTTGATTACGATACATGATATTCAAACTGGTCATGATACTTGGATACAATACATAATAAGAGTATAATGTATAACCTAGTGATGATTCATACCCTGATTATGATATCACGATAACGATAGTTGATTATGATCATGAACTTAATATGGTTATGATGCATGATACATGAGATTGTGATACTATACTTATCTTGATTATGATACTTGGTTACGATGCAATACATGACCTGGTTACGATGCATAATTATGGGGTAGTACTTAACCGGGTGACAATTTTTGATTATAATATAATACTCAGTCAGGTTACGATTCCTAATTATAATACAATGTACAGTCAGGTTACTATTCCTGATTATAATTTAATACATAGTCAGGTTATGATTTCTAATTATAATAAAATACACAGTTAGGTTATGATTACTAATCATAATACAATACATAGTCAGGTTAGGATTCCATATTATGTTGCAGTGCATAATTTGGTTTTGATTTAGAAACAACATATAGAAAAATGTGTATAAACAACAATCATGACTTTCATAAGGATACATTAAACATGAAAAACAATGTAAGTGATTGTGATTGATAAAAAAACATACATGATAAACAATATATGTGATTAAGATATGTGAGATTTGTTATCTCCAAAACAAATTATTGAAGGAAAAGTCAAAACAAGTTTTGACTCAACATACTTTGCACTGTGTGAATCCTCTCCAATAAAAGTGATCTGAGGGACCCATGCCTGTCCAAATCTATATTATCAAGGCAGTACTTCTCCTTAATAACCCGCTAAAACTATTTCCCTCCCATATAGATTATCATGCACCTCAGTCCACCAATGTTGTAGTAAATCCTATCTAGGCATGTTTCACATCAAGTGGATGGGCTCAATCATTGTAATTATATCCCACTACCGAAGGAGATCCAACACAAATGATAGTCCCAATTCCCATTGCTACATGTATATGGGGGAGTACTACTCTGTATGTGAGGATCCACACCCAGATCTAATATGGGAGTAAAACTCAGAGAATGGAGGACTCACCCCCTGATACAATAGGGGATTACCACTATGTGGATCGAGGACCAGCACCCTAACTCAGTAGTGGAGTACTACTCAGTGTCTAGAGGAATCACACCCTAGTAGGACAGGTGAGTACCAAATCTTACATCCCATTATATATGGGGGACCCACACCCAGATACAACATCGGTGTACTAAACCCATGATTAAGGAACCACTCCCTGACATGGTAGGGACATACCGACTACACATGAATAAAAAATATGGAGGTCCAACCCCCTGGAATGATAGAGGAGTACCAAATCATATAATAGAGGAACCACTCTTTATCATTGTAGGGGAGTACCAAATCTATATATATGTCATATATTGAGGACCCATGCACTATTATAATAGGGGAGTACATTCCTTCCTCATGAACATCACGGGGAAACCCACACCCGAGTCCATCGGAGGAGTAACACCCATGAAGAAACTACCCAAACGTAATGATCCCGCAACAATGACATTGCGAGTCCACTATCTACCTACTAATAGATGTATGGGAAACCCACACCCTAAAGATATGGGGGAATACCAGTCCCAAAATCTCTCTTTAAGAACTACACTGATCTCCAACATCGGCTCATCACAATTTCATACGAGTCTTTCTCTATTTATGCCACCTCACATTATGTAGGTTGTAACAGTGGCCACCATCACGTTCTACATAGAGAAACTCTTGGTATAGACTTCTCACATTGCTAAATCTGAGTCTAAGATAAGAAGATATGGAAGGAAAAAGATCATTGGAATATAATTTATGAGTAAATGGCTTTCATAGGGGAACATACGACACATGAGCCCACCATAGAACATGGAATTGTATCCAGTCTACATAAATTATCAACCCATGTAGGGTTACATGTCACGTAGAGTAGGTACACACTATCTACCTCATCACTCAGCCCCTGGCCATGTTCCCCTTCTACATGGACTGGCCAACCATGTCTTTTACACGCTGTGTATCCTATAATACACGGAGTGTTTAGGCTAAATGAATAACTTCCTTTGTAGTTTTTCTATCTCCATGTAAAAACAATCATTTCTTTGTCTATTTCATATCTGTTAATACACGCACATGTGTTTTCAAATGGATAACCCAAGCCATGTCCCAATGTTACATTTTTTATGGAACAACATGAGATATAACACATATACACAATGTGTAGTCCCAAAAGTACATCTTCCCAAAATAAAAAGATCTACACAACATGTGTCACTGAACTAAATGTCATGTAGATTGTAATTTGAGTAAGTAAATACTTGTAAAACACTCACATTTATCCCTTTCTTCCCCAAAACTCACAAATATATCTAACAGGGTTTAATAATAATGGTATTTGGGTTATAGAACCTTAAAACAATGAAGAATGAAATTTTTTGGGACCAAAATCTAAAATAATCCAACTTAATTTTCTAGACTCTGATTCTTTGGATGAATAATGTCACCCAGATCATGCTACTCCTCGATCTGATGATGATCTTCATAAAAAATGGTTAATGATGGAACTTCATCACATTGATTCCAGCTTGATTATATCATTACTTTATGGTAGAGGGTACGAGGATAAGAAGGTCACCTTTCAAGTTGTTCATGCATCAAATATATGGGGGATGGAGGGATTTAGGTTTAGGTTCATTTAATTAATTAAATTATTAAATAATCCACCACTTAACGACCAAAAACTCACCAATGACCTTACATCCTGGTGGATACACTTTTCTATCAGACCGAAGGTAAAAAAGTAGATATGGACTCAAAGACACCTTTAGAAATATGATCTCAGATTCAGAACATGATTTATATACATTTACGGAAAATGTGCGTGCACAAAAAAAAGTAATATTTTTAATATCGCAGCGCTGAGGTTCCTCGGGCCCCGAATTCCTGTGTCGATTAAGTGACCGTATTAATAAATATTCTCTTAAATATTTCAATCTATTTTGGGTCAAAACCTAAGTCATCATATCCTCCCCAACTTAGGATTTTTTTTTGGCAAAAACAAAAAGCCTTAGCACTAGGTAAGAAACCAATCACCCCACATTACTCCCATGAAAACGAGCTCACTATGTGTTATTGTGCTTCATACATGCACACAAATACTGTAACAACCAATGTAACACCACTCTCATGTCTAGCTTCTACCAAGAATACATAATTCGAAAAAATGGTTACATGTCTCCTTAGAAACAACAGGTGGTAATGTAGCAAGCACCATAATCCATCTTTAGGCATAGGGTCTAGTGGTACACCACTTCACTAACCTAACAAAGATTCTAATAGAATCCCAACATTCACATACACCCTTGGATGAACTATACAAAAATAACCTCAAGAATTTTTTATTCCCATTTGATGCTGAACATGAGAGGATATTCATGAACAAAATAGGGTTTCCCAAGATTAAACACTGGGTCTTACCCGACCCTTCCTCCAGAGAACTCCAGTTGTAACACAACTCACCCAAAAAAAATACTACCACACCTAATAGTTATATCCCAGCTATGTATGGATGGTAGTAAATCAACAATATTGTAAAAAACATTGTAGGGTTTGACTCCTCCATCACAGGACAATTTTAAGAGAGGATATCTCTCTCCTAGGGCTGGTATGCTAAAGGGGACAAGCAAGGAAACTATTTTAGAGAGGCCATGGGTTGCTGCAAAAGCCCTCTCACAACCTTTCCCTAAACATTAAAGTCTATGGATCTCATCCACCTCACTTAGATAATGTCCTCTTGGGAAACACTGATTTTCCTGGACTATTTTGGCTGTGTCACAAAAACGCGTCTTAACGGGGAAAGCATCCCTCTTCTCCCCGAGTTCAATGATATGTCCAACTGAAACACATCCTCCTCAATCATGTCATGTACAAATATGATTTCAAATAAAATAGAGTACTAACAAAAAAAGGGCATCTCATACATACACTGGGTCTTACTAGGACCTCTATTGCTTGTACTAACATGGGGTTCTACTGACGCCCCACGTCACCCTAGTTAAACCTTGAACAAAAATAGGAAAGAAAATTGCACCCCTAACAGTGTCTAACAATTTATAATACAGAATGTAGAAGGTACACAAGGTGTACATATATTCATTTAAGAAGCATCCTAGTCAAAAGTCTCCATGGACTGTAGTTTTCCTCTCCCATCTCCTCCATATCTCGGAGCCTTGTGCAGACCTCATGGGGATGGTTGTGTAAACACCTCATATTACCTACAACCTACTACAATTTTTCCAGATCATCCATTTCATCCAACACATTGAAGGACTCCTTGATCCAAGAATTTATATTCCATGTTATCTCACTATTCAGCTACCTCTCAACATCACGACGAGGTTGGACAATATCTATATATAATTCCGTAATAGTCACAAGCGTAAAAACACCTTTCATGTGGCTAACATGATCCTCAGTGATACTATTGTGCCACATGCCCAGGTTCCTGAGACTATGAATGTGTATGCCTCATGTACAATGATCCTATCAATTTTTTTCTACTAGCTCCTATAGATGCCTCAACCTCATGACCATTGTTGGTCGCCACATACATCTATTTCATATCCCAGAAAATCTCCACCACTAAAGCATTCTTCAACACTCCTATATAGGTGGGAATGAATAGTGGAATAACATATTCCCTCTATATCATATGGAAACAACTTATCGGAGGACCCTTCTATGATGAATGGATCCCAAACCATATCTAAGGAGTATCGTGATATGTTTGTGAACCTTGCCGAAAATTCCTCAACTCTCATGTTACCTTGCTGAACCTATAGAAGATCCAGGATAAAAAATAATATCAACATGGTTGGGCAAAACTCTTCATTGAAGAGTCACTATAACTCCACCTAAGTGAGAATCACCTCATCCTAATAATGTATTACCAAACTCCACAATTGATCAACTGAACCATGTAGAAGGATTGCCTCTAAGACCACCATCGAATCAGGTAGTTTCCTCACTCAGAGAACAACTCACCTAACTACCTCAATCCATTGATCTGCTACCTAGGGATCTTGATCACCCAAGTACCTCAGAGGTTTCTACATCTAAGAATCATGTAACACACTTAGCCATCACACATCCATGGTCTCACATACTAGTAAAAACAACTTCTAAAGAAGAGGTGGCACTAACGGTAGACCACTCTGAGGTAATGCATCAAAATGAGTGTGTTGCACTAAATCCTCATCACATGGTGTATTTTCATCAAAATCTTACAATAGAATAATATTTTGATGTCTTCATGGAGTCATCCAAAAATAGAATCAATACAAACCACTATCAAAGAGTATATCTAGTGCGATGAATCAAGAAGGACATGAAAAAAACCATTTTTATATGTTGCATGAACTATTTATTTCTTAGCAACTTCTTCCCTATTGTAGCGAGTAAAAATGAAGGTTATTAGTATCATGGTTAATGGATACACACCCAACACTAGAACCACTTGACTGAGATCAAAAATAAAAAAATTCTAACACTATATCTACGCAACCCAAACCAAGCTCAAGACATTGCATGTGACATCCTGACCCGGGAGCCACTGAATGGTGCCCCGAGCATGTTTTCCACGTGCCCTCAAGCTAACCTCCCCATATTACAGAGGATTCTGACTAGAAGCCAGGGTCTGGTAAGTTAGTATTGGGGAGACTATACCATCATTCATCTGAATAAGACACCAACGAATGAAAAATAACAATAACCAAGTGTGGAAGAGTATAAATAAATAGAACAAATTTGTGTTATATAATAAGAAAAATATGAAAATAGAATACTAAAATGAATGGTAAAACATTCTATGATAATGAAAATGTTAAGTGTCTATAATGAAACTAAATGTAGATATAGAAAAAGTCCCAAACGGGTCCCGAACCGGGTCTAGTTCCCTCTTCCATGCAATAATACCAAACTACATAATATCCCAAGGACTCGCCCAAATCTTGTCCTGCAACAACAAAATCTACATGGGCGTCGATCAGGTGGCCTAAATAGGTTTTGAGTAAAACTTTGTAGGACACCAACAATAGTGTCTAAAATGTGTCCAGTCAAAAGATAGTGCATGCATCTTTTTTAAGAAATAAATACAATGCATAATTTAAATAGTTATCACATTGTAATTTAATCTTTAATCATCACCTTAGATCTAGTTTCAATCCATTTTTCCATTTGAATAATCATTATTTATTATCAATCATTTGGTGCATGTCTCCATGCATAAAACCCCAAAATCTCATTTGACTCATCATTAGTTATTATCATTCATTCCGTGTAGGTCGTCATGCCTAGCACTCGAAATATCAATAAGTGTCGGTCTCTTTTCCTATCAATTTATATCTATTTATGTGTAGGTCATCATTCCTAGCACCGAAAAATCACAATTTTGGATAACTATTGGGGAGGAACGACATGTCCATGTCCCAAATTCTAATCAATCAAGAACACCATGTTTAGCACCACAAAATAATCATCCATTTAATAATTCATTAATTCATAGATATTTTCCATATCATTCAATTAATAATCCAATTACTAGTTAAAGATTTCAAATTTCATTATTTATCTCAACAATTAACTAAGCACATAACCCACTAATAAATTCATAATATAATGAATCAATCAACACAATTATCTTTCCAAAATTAAATATTCACAATTAAATATCCATATAAACTCACACCTGTCACAATTAATTCTCATAATAGTTTATCGTAGATCAACATCATGTAAAATAATTAATTCTCAGAATTAATTATCATTGTTCCAAATCATGGAACATAATTAATTCTCACAATTAATCATCTTTCATATCCAAACATCATATCAGAATTAATTTTCCCCCCAATTAATTATTTTTTGAAATTCAATTAAATATCTCAATTAAAAATTTTCAACACTTAACAAATCTCAAAGAAAACTATTTGTGAAACCCCCTTCATTTGTTTCGTGATTCAATTACAAATTAACCACTCAGGAAAATTCGATTCAATTCCACTTTCCTAATTACTCCAGTTTTAGAAATTATTTATCAATGGAATCAAGAAAATCATAAACTCAAATTCACATATAATAACTCATTTCTATGGGAGTTTGGTTTAGAAAAAATACCTTAGTTTATTGACATATGTTAGCCCAACAGATATCCCCCAAATCTGAGCGGCACAATGTCATCGATCAAGATCCAAAACTAAATCCCTAATGCCTAAATTATGATAAAATCCCTCAAGATTATAAAAATATATATCTATATCCAAAATCCTAGATCTAGATCTCAACCAATAGGTTTAGATTCAAGAAAATGGGGTAGATCATCCATGAAAAGATCTAGAAATGACAAGAGAAATAATGAGAGAAGAAAGGAGATGAAATACACATACCAAGAATAGAGAGGATCATCTATCTGAGCCATTTATATCAACTAACGGAGTTCAGATCTCCTTGAAATATTTCTAGGAGGATTTTGAAACACCTACAATTCATCAAGCTTAATCCATGGTCGAATTAAAGACGTTTTGGGGGTTTAGGTGGTTTTAAAACCAATTTTCAGAATAAACTGGGCCATGCATATGGTTTCACCTGGGAGGCCACACGGTTAGGCCAAACCATACACCAACCATGTGATCTTCCACTACCCGGATGGCTTGATGGTTAACTGTTAGGAACCGTGTGCCAATAGTGATGACTTATATTGGCCACATGGTTTGGGGAAACCATGTGCAAACGGTGAACAACCCCTGACATTCTAATTCCATAGAAAAATCACCCAAAAACACCCAAGGTCATACCTCATCCCAATGGTACTAAATAAAAAACAAAAATTACCTGATAACACTCTTGATATTACTCCAAAAAGGCCAAGATCTTACAGTCTCTCCACATTATAACAACTCAGCCTTGAGCTGCACACCCAAACTTCTCTATGTTTCCAAGCCAAAAAGATTGGGCCATTGAGCCCTCATGTATACTCCCAATTCCCAAGATTCCTCTTGACCAATTCCATGTTTCCATTTCACAATAACAAACAACATTGTCTTTCTATGTAACACATTCACACTATGACCCAACACACATATTAGATTCCCTTCAAATGACACATCTATCTTGAGGTCATCTTCCTCAATATAACTCCCATTGGAAGGGTCTGGGAGATACCAAAATAGTTTTGACACATAGAAAACATCATTCATAGCACTGAATTTATATAGAAGTGCTAATTGGTATTCTACCATCCCAATTCTCTCCAGCACCTCAAATGGCCCCATAGACCCGAGCGCTAACATTCCCTACCTATGTATCCCGTGGTGACCCAATCAAGGCGATAACTGAAGGAATAAATGATCACCCTCCGCAAAATATAGGAGTAATCTCCATATATCAGCATATGACTTCTATCTACCCCGATCTGTAGCTATACATTTTCGAATCAACTGCACCTGCTATGATGTTTCATGAACGATACTCAGTCCCAACCGCTCTGACTCACCCACCTCTAACAGACATAACTGTGATCTATAAGGTCTACCATAAATTGAATTATATGGTTCCATCTATATAGTTCCCTGATAACTATTTTTATAGGATAACTCCACTAAATCCAAGTTCATATCCAAATTACCACCAAAGATAATAACACATGCTCATAGCATATCCTCTAGTACCTATATGGTATGCTCTGACTACCCATCTGTCTGTGGGAGGAAGGTCATACATAATATAACATGTGTACCACGAACCTTATATAATCCCTTCAAGAAGTGTGAAGTAATGAGTGAATTGAAATTTTAATCTATAGTCTGTGGCACCCCAAGAAAACAAACTATCTCTCTCACATATAGCTCTTTGAATTGCTATACTGTAAAGGTTTCGTTGATAAGAAAGAATTGTTATAACATTATGAGTCGACCCACAATGAACCAAATAGAACCTTTATTCATAATATTATTTGGAATACCTACCCCTAAATCTATAGTCACTTCATCCCACATCCATTTTAGAATAGGTAACAGCTGTAATAGGCCTCCAGGTCGTTGATGATCTGCCTTCACATGCTGATAGGTGAAACTTATTGTTACGAACCCTCGAATCTCCATTTTTATGTTTGGACACCAAAATAGTCGACATATTTCACAATACATTTTTTTCACCCCAGGATGTACCACCCATCTTGAATCATGAAATTCACGAATGAGTTATTCTCACATATTCATGGGCTCAACAACCCGATTTTTCACATAGATGATCTCATCCTTGTCTATTATCAAATATGAATGTGTATTCCCACTTTCAAAGATGTCCCTCTAGGATAAACAATATGAATCCTTGTACTCCCTATCTATAATCCGTTTTGAGAGTGTAAACACCCCTGCTACAAAAAACAATGTCATCCTCTCCTAACTCTCCTGAACTACCACAAGCATTTCTACCCGGAAATTAATCATCTTCCACTATGTACTTGACTCATGTACCAATTGAGTCTGATTTTTTTTCTCAAGGAATTATCCACACTATTCCCATTCCAGAATTTATATGCCATTTCAAAATAAAAGGATAGTATATACTCAACACATCTTTGCTACCGAATATTCAAGTTTCACTATGAAAAGATATACATTATGATTTTTTTATCCGTAAAAACTGTAATCTTTTCACCAAAAAGATAGTGCTGCCAACACTTAAGTGCATAATCTACTTCTTCCAACTGAATATTTTTTGTTGGTAAATTTTATTCATGTGGGCCTAAGTGCCCAGAACCATATGAAACAACTCTATACCCTTGCATCAATACAACTTTGAGTCTGACCCCAGAAGTTTCACATTAACTGTTTACTCCTCACAGGACATAGGTAAGGTCAAAATTGGTGCCGATATAAAGCACTTCATCATATACTAGAAATAAGTCTTCCATGTTTCTATCCAAAATATCTTTATCCATTTATTTTTCAAACCAGTCAGTAGTGCTTCCAGTCAAGAAAAGTCCTGGATGAACCTCCGGTAATAACAAGATAATCCCAAAATGATTCAGATGTCGAAAATATTTTTGGGATGCACCCAAGAGATTACTACCTGCAATTTTTCTTGGTCAACTACCACACCTTATTCCTAGATGATTTTCCCCAAAAAAACTGTGCATTATAAATCCAAAAATGGACATTTATATAGCACGACATACATCCGAGTCTATTTTAGTTTACCCATGATGATGGAAAGATGATGAACATGATCTTCATGAGTCTTAATGTACAGAATGATTTTATCCACAAACACCACAAATAACAGATCCAAGTAAAGATGGAGAATCATGTTTATCATGTCCATAAATACTGTTGGATCATTTATCAACCCAAACAACATTACAAAAAACTCATGAAGTCCATACCTTATCTTATAAGCCGTTCCTAGTATATCAGAAGCCCAAACTCTGACCTGATGACACCCTGATCTCATATTGATCTTTAAGAACACACAATCCCCCTTATGGTGGTCAAATAGAACATCGATATGTAGAATAGGATATCAGTTCTTCATATTCATTTTATTAAACTTATGGAAATCAACACATAAGCATAAACTCTCATTGGCCTTATTTTCAAAAAAAGGTGATCACAAAGGCGACATTAATGGATGGATAAACCCTTTATCCTCCACCTCCTACAACTGCATTTTGATCTCCTGATGCTCAGTCAGGGCCATTCGTATGGTGGAATAGATACCAGCTCAGCCCCCGACATGAGCTCAATAGTGAATTCTACATCTCTCTTAGGTGGCAACCCTGAAAAGTCTTCAGGAAAGACATCATGAAACAAATCTACTACTTGTGGACGGACTTCTAGCCTACCACTCCCATCATCTAGAAAAATACTAGAAACATGGGTTGTGAGCACTCCTAATTGTTGAGAAATGTTCCTATCTATGCCTGCAATGATATTCCATTATCCACGGTGAACATACTAGTCAACCTTATATGATTAAAATGTCACTCTCGTTCAGTAACAATTTATATAAGCTTGGTATGTGACTATCCGGTACATAACCCTAATTAGGTCGAAGCCCATTATATCAAGGAAATATATACCCCAAAGGAAATGATACAATCCAATATCTGGCAATCATCCCAAGCATAAGCAGATATATCTAGGTCGTGTTACCAATGGTGTATCAATACTGCATATGAGCCTCAACCCAGTTGGTGAGGTATCCATTAAGTGCATCCACAAGACCAAAGTTCAAAACTAGGTAGAGGCATATTTCTGGTACTGTAGCAGTACTATAGCAGAATTGTACACTGTGCGGACTGCAACAGACTGTACAGTGTTCGGGTGTTATAGTAGAACTGTACAATGTGCAGTACTGTAGTAGGCACTATAATAGTTACTGCAGCATGCACTGTTCGGTATTGTAGCATTTGGAACTATTCACCTTGGGCCACCAATTTGGGATTGTAGTCCATAAGGATTTAGATCCACCCAGTCCTTTGGGTCAGCAAGGCTTTCGTGATTCCTTAAGGCCTTCAATAAATATGTAGTTGCCCAAGGCAGACTAAAAAAAGGAGCAGCCATAAAAGAGGATTCACAGTATGTGCACTAACCAAAGAAGACACAAATAGATTTGTCAGAATGAGAGGGTATGGCTATGCCATCGGGACCAACTTATGCTTGCATGGGAAGCCTATCCAGATGGTCATGCGATGGTGGAGAGCTACTATCATGATACAGATGCTAGGGAGTGGGAGTTCCTTGTAGATAGTCGGGTTGAATTCCCAATGTCCTTCGGGTCATGTAATCTCTTAAGCCAACATGCCTCATAATCTCTGATCCTACGAGACTTGTATGGGTTCCCCTGCATCCCTTGAAAGGTGGGTTATCATAAATAAAAAAAATGAAGGCATTCAGGCCATTCAGGTAATTGTGTATCGATATTCATAAACTCGCTTACATACTCCACCTCAAGGATCAATCCATTAAGAATATTTAAAGATATAAAATAATGAGAGGCACCATAATCAAACAAGGCAGTAGATAAAGTATAGGAAATTATAATAGTACCTATCATTGTTGATTGATCATCCTCTCTATCCATAAGTGTAGGTTTCACTTCATGTAACAGTCCTACCCCTCTTCCCTGGTATGTCACCTGACTCCCCTAAGTAGCACCACTCTACTAAAACAGAAACTCATACCCTAAAGAACCCTGTCAACTATCTCTACCTCCTCATCCAGTAGAAATCCAACTTCCATACCTATATGGTGTAGAAAACCCCCTTCCCACACTCTAACATTTAGCAGCTACTCCATCATCACAGGCTTACAGTTGCTTCTTGTAGAACTTATGTAGGTGACCCATCTTGCCACAAAATTGACACTCCAATGGTGGTTGAGGATAATGAGTATGACAGTGTCCCTGCCTACCACACTGGTAAAAAACATGTGATAAGGATTTGGTGTAACTATTCCTCCTTACTATCCACCTTTCATTCCACTGTCCTCACTAAGGTTCTCTTGATGACACTTACTACTCTTGGAAGGCCCACTCTTTGATCATCCAACTACATTTGTAGTACTGAAATCCTCTTTTAGGTTCTCCTCTATAATAGGCGCATGATTAACCAATGATGAGAATTTATTCAGCCTATAGAGATTCACATATGACTTAATTTCACACATAAGTCTGTCCTAAAATTAATTTTCCAAATAAGAATCATCTACCATCATTGCTAGGAAATATTTTTTTAAAACCATGAAATGTATTATGTATTATATTATGGACATGCTTCCTTGGGTCAGATGCATAATCCTCATTTCCTTATATTATCTCTACGTCTCTGGATAGAAGAGGTCCGATAACATCTCTAGAATTTCCTTCCATAACATCTCATCAAACTATACAGATCGTACCTTAATGTCCCACCATTGTTTTGCTGAACCATGTATCATATAAGATGCCAACATGACCCTCCCCCCATCTAGTGTCTCCAATTGGTCAAGTATCATCTATATGGATTCAATCCAGAATTCATCTCCCTCGGGTCCACCCTCTTCATTTAAAGTAGGAGGGTTATGTAGTTAAAACTCCCTTGTCAAC
Organism: Viscum album; assembly: GCA_963277665.1. Lineage (NCBI taxonomy): Eukaryota > Viridiplantae > Streptophyta > Magnoliopsida > Santalales > Viscaceae > Viscum > Viscum album. Next base: position 79,374 of record CAUJRU010002097.1, read on the forward strand.
TCAGACATGCTTTTCTAAACCCATAATGTGTTTCTCTCCATGAAATGCATGAAACGAGAAAATTTCTCTTAGAACTCTTCCCCTTCTTCCTCAACTTGCACCAATAGTGTCTTAAGCTCTCTGTCAAGATGTTAGTTCTGGGCCATAACCCTCGATATCTCCCTCAACAAGTTTCATTGAGGCATATCTCTACAAAGTTGAGCACACATCTTAGGTCTCACAGTGCAACCTTATAAAATTTTCATAAGATGAGAAACTTACACAATGAGTTTCAACATGTCCTTTCCCCTTTTTCTCACCACACAATCAAAGCTGGGGCCTTTTCACTACCGTTAACCATCCAAGTCCTAGGTACATGTTAACAAGGGTACATACATTCTTAGTAATAAATTCAACAATTAATTAATCAAATTATCTCAAATTAAATAATTAAATAATTATCTAATTAATTATACCCGTCTCGTCACATAAGGATCGCATTAGACACCCATTTATTCTCATTTTGCATAATTCATTCAATATCACAATAAGGAAAATCATTCAACTTCAACAACTTACCAATAATCAATTTTCTCGTGAGTTCCTTGAAGGATTCATGTAAACTAAAATATAGTGGATCTTTAAGCCACAGATAAATATTCAACAGTTTTCAAAAAGAATATCATATAACACCACAAGTGCTTCACCCTAGGTGAAACAATATCCAACTATAAAAAAATAACAATCACAAAAATCCCACCAGGAGTACTCGGATTTCCCTCGTAAATGTGTTTGTAACTCCCATGCACGAGCCCCATTCTATGTCTTGAATCTTCCTACTCTGTTTTCTACCTTTCCAATAACATTAATAAAAAAGGATAAGAAATAAAAAGAAAATGTCTTTGATACCACTTTTTGATGTCCCAACCTAGGAGCCACTGAACGGTGCCCCAAGTCTTTTGGCCCCATTCCCTCAAGCACACCACCCATATGCTAGAGAGTGCTGACTAGTAGCGAGGGTTTGGTAAGTCCGTATTAGGGAGACTATACCCTCTTTTATCAGAATAAGAGACCAAAAAAAGAAAATAAGAATATCCATTTGAAGAAGGGTATAAATGACCAGAACAAATCCATGTCATATGATAATCATAATCTGAAAAATACAATACTCAACTGAGATGTAAAACATGATATAACAATATAAATGTCAAGTGTCTACAATGAAACTAAAAATAAAGATAGAATGACTACAAAATGGATCCCGAACCATGTATGGTTCCCTCTCCCTTACTCCAGTACAAAACTAGACCCTATCCTAGGGCCTTGACCTTATCTGGTCATGCATCAATAAAATATACTCAGGTTCCAATCAGGCGTCCTGAATAGGGTGTGAATTCAACTTAGTAGGCCGCCCCCAACAGTGTGTAAAAGGATTCCATTCAAAAGATATCACATGCAGATTTATGAATCAATAATTAAAATGCATAATTTAAATAATTATCACATTTTCATTTAATTTTAATCATCACATTAGTTATAGTTTCGATCGATGTTTCCTATTTGAATCATCCTTTTCTTTAATATAATTAATTTGAAGTAGGTCATCATGCCTAATACCCTAAAATATCATTTGAATCTTCATTCATTATTGTCATTCATTCAGTGTAGGTCATTATGAACAAAACCCCAAATCTAATTTACTATAGGTCTCCATTCCTATCACATTATATATCATTTGGTGTTGGTCTTCATTCCTAGCACCCAATAATCTCTATATTGGATAACTATTTCGGAGGAACACCATGTCCAACTAATAACTTCTAATGGTTCTAGAACTCCATGTTTAGCACCAAAAAATGTAATCAATTTAATCATTCATTAATTTATAGGAATTTTCCATATCATTAAATTATGAATACAATGATTAGATAATCATTTCCAAGTCCATTAGATAACTCATGAATTAACTAAGCATATACACCATTAATTAATTCAACAATTATTTAATCAATCAATATAATTCAATTTCCATAATTAATTCTATGCAATTAATTATCCACATCAAATCATATTTGTCATTATTAATTCTCAAAATTAATTATCATAGATCAACTTCATGTCACATAATTAATTCTCACAAATAATTATCTTTTTTCTACATCATGCAACATAATTAACTCTCAAAATTAATTATCTTACATAGCCAAACATCATACCTCAATTAATTCCCCGAAATTAATTAACTTAAAAAAATAAATTAAATATCTCAATTAAAAAAACATAACCCATAAAAAATTACCAAAATAACTATTTGGGAAACCCCATTCATTTGTTCCGTGATTCAATTACCAATTAACCACCGAGGTAAATTCCATTCAATTCCACTATACTAATTACACAATTTATGAAATAATTTATTAAGGGAATATAGAAATTAATAAACTCAAATTACCATATGTTAACTAATGACAATGGGAGTTCGATTTAGACCACCAACCTTGGTTTATTGATGGATGTTAGCCGATAAAAAATCCCCAAAATGTGAGTCACACAATATCGTCGATCAAGATGATGATCTAAATCTCTAAATCTAAAATTAAGATCAAAGTCATAAAGATCATGAAAATATAGATCTAGATACACAATCCTATATCTATATCTCAACCCATAGGTTTAGATCCAATAAAATGGGTGAGATATTTCATGAAAAGATCTATAAAATAGAAGAGAACGAATGAGAAAATCAATCGGATGAAATCCACTTACCTATAAGAGAGAAGATCTTCAATCCGTGTTTTTGATATCAAAAAACAGTGCTCGAATAACCTTGTAATCTCTCCAAGAGGATTTGGAAACAGCTAGAATTTGTCAAGACTATGTCAAGGTTGAATTATAGAGGTTTTGAGGGTTCATGTGGTTTTAAAACCAATTATCAGAATAAACTGGGCAACACACACGATTTCACCATGGTGGTCATACTGTTAAGACGAACCTTGTGCCAACCACGTGGTATTCCATTTACCACATGACTTGATGGTACCCAGTTAGGCAAAACATGCCCCAACCATGTTGACTTTCAATATTCTAATGGTTTGGTTTTGTATAGTTTGGCTAAAACAGTGTGCAAATCATGCACAACCCATGCCTTTCCAATTACATAGAAACTTCACCCAAGCACACCCCATGTCATACCCCATCCCAATGGTACCCAGTAAATAACAAAAAGCACTAAAAACAAGCCCATGATTACTCCCAAAAATTATGAGATCTTCAACTGTAGTCCAAATGTGGATTTGAACTCCTCTAGCACCAATCTGTCAAGACCCAATCTGAATGGTCCTAGGACACAACTCCCTGAGCTCACCTCCAATTGGCCAGAGGTTCGTGACTAGTGCCGAGTAAGCATATCACCATCATGGGAGACATTTCCTTTGTACCTATATACAAGACACATATAAAATCTCATCAAATAATGGAATCTAAAAATCACTAATTAATGAATGCATGCATGCATACATATCCAACAATCAGAGTACAATAATAGTATTAAAAGAAAAAGAATAGAAATAACCCACCCATGAAAACTATAATAGAGTTCAACCTAATCATATGTAGGGGATAAATTTCAAAAAAAATTCAGAAATATCCTCATCCCAGCTTTGGGAAATGCATTTGGATTCCAATATCACTAAGCTCTACTAGCCTCAGGTCTTCCATGGACTCAATCGAAAGTCATGTGGTATAAAGAAGACACAAAACATGAGCGGGCAAAGCCAATGTATGGGTGAATATAAAAATACTCTGTAGGTTCTCCATAAACCCCAAATGAAAATGTTAAGAACTAAAATCCCATAGTATTCTCATCCTTCGATGAGGGAACCCCAATCAAGAGACAAACTCCATCTCGAACCATCCTCAGTAGTACATTATTAGTCCTCACGGTATACAAGGGGAGTCAACCCTGACATGTGACAACACTACAAGGACTCCCAGAAATCACCCTTATATATGTGTCTCATACAATATGTCTCATGAGGTTACAACCTCCTAGAAAAAAACATGACTCTCTTAATTTGATTTAACTATAACACCAAACCAAGATAACACACTGCACAAGCTCATCCATCCTAGATGGCACCCATATGAGAGATGCAACCCATTATACATAGAATTACCATTCCTAATGGTATTTCCAAGAGAAAACATTCCATCAAGAACATCTTAATATGTCTAGATCTATTTCCTATCAATATATGTCTGGTCATCATCACCTTGCACCCAGTGAAAACTAAAGAAACCCATGTGAAGTGGATTTCCCATCACTTCTACACATAGTTGAAGGAGCACAACTCTAGACTATGTTTCACATGAATCATCTCTAACAAGAGAGATCAAGGGACCCAATCATCACTACTAACACATCGTTGAGGGAGTGTTCCTCCCAACTAACCCAAGAAACCTATGACACTCATATATGTAGTATCCCACATATAATTCCCTCGAGGGGTAATGAAATCCTATCTAAGAATCATTCTCATCAAGTGGAGAGGGACGATCCTCATAGATGTATCCCACTGTCGAGGGAGATCCAAATCCAATGGAGGAACCACTCCCCACAACAACTCAGATATGGGTGAGTACTACTCCATTAGCATGAAATCACAAATTAATATTTTATGGGTGTAATACTCAAATAATGGAGTACCCACACCCTGATTCAATAGTGGTGTACCACTATATAGGATGGGGACCTTCACCATAACCCGATAAGAGATTATTACTTAGTGGCTAGAGGACCTGCACACTGGTAGGACATGGGAGTACGAACTCTGCTAGCTCATTCTCTATGCAGGAACCTCGTCCTGATATGGAAAGAGAGTACTGCCCCCAGAATTGAAGACCTACTCCCTGACCTTGAAAGGGAGTACTGACTCTTCCGAAATAACACGAATGGAGGGCCCACACCCTGGAATGTAATGGGAGTATTGGCTCATAGAATAGAGGAACTGCACCCTATCATAGTATTGGAGTACCCAATCTATCTATAAATCATATATGGATGACCCTATCCCTACTGCAATAAGGGAGTTTTGTCCATCTCTATGAACATCATGGGGAAACCCACACCCTTGTCTATCAGCGGAGTAACACCCCTATAGAAAACTATAGAAAGGTAAAGAACCCACACCCATGTAGTTGGGTGACCCATATCTTCCTAAAAAATATTTTTAAGAGGTACCTACACCCTTATGATATATGGGATTACTAGTCCCAATGTCTCAATTCATGACCTTATCGATCTACAACATCACCTCAACATAACATCAAATGAATATTTCTCGATTTATACCATCTCACATATCATAGGCCGTAACAGAGCCCACAATCAAATTATACAATGAAAAACTCATGATAGACTACTCACAATACTAAATTTTAATCTTATTGAATAATATACATAAGGATGATGATGCAAGAGGATCTCTTAGGAGTACACAACTTTCACAATGGAACACACGATGTGTGATCTCACATGTGCACCAGGTCATGTATCCTATCTACACAGATCATTAACCCATGAATTGGAATATAAAATGTATAGGAGCTATATGTTATGTCCCTCAACATTCAGACCCTGTCTATCTTCCCCTTCTACATAGACTGGCCAATGGTGTCCTTTACATGCCGTGTATCACATTCTACACGTTGTGTTCAGGATAAATGACCGCATGAAAATGTAGTTTTCTCATCTCCATATACTGGACTCCATTTTCATGTATCTTTTCCATGTTTTAGTACATATCCATGGGTTTTCAGATAACTAACCCAATCTTCGTCCCATGGTTACCCGGTTTAGGGCACTACACAACATGTAACTCCTATACACAATGTGTATTACTAAAATTTCATCTTCCCCAAATTGGAATTGCTACATGACATGCGTCAATTAATTACACGTCATGTAGATGGTAAATATAGTCATGAATTAACTGAAAAACGCACCGATTCATATCATTCTTTCCCAATACTCAAAGATCTACCTAGGAGGGATAAATATAAATTGTATTTGGGCTCTTGACCCTTTAAACAATGCATAATGAAAGGGATCGAGACCAAAAATAATATCCTCCTACCTCAATGGTGAAACACTAATGCTTTGGATAAAGAAGAACAATTGGACAATGAAACTCCTCGATATGGTGATGATCTATGTCAGAAACGGGGATCATCGGTGCTTTGTCGATTCGATTGTTTCTTGATTTTGTTGTCACAAAAGGGAGGAGGGGGGAGGAGAGGAGGGACTCCTCTCTAGTGTGAAATTTTCCAAAGATAAAGGATAAGGAGGAATTTATGATTATTCCTATTTAATTAGTTAAATTATTTATTAATTGACCATTTGAAAACACGCTAATTCTATTCTGACCAAACCTCCTAGCATGGAATTTTTTTTCACTCCTATGTAAACATGAGGTTTAGGACTCAGTCGTGTCCTCAAAAATCCACCCCGAGACTCTGAATGTATTTCATTTATGTTTCAAGTGAAACTGCATGTGAGAACAAATATATTTAATATCTCTGCACTGAGGCTCTTCGGTCCCTGGCTTCCCGCACTGACTTAGCACTCGGCTTCAGAAATATTATTCAAAATATTCCAAAGTCATTTGGGTCAAAAACATATTCGTTACCATCAACTTCCAATTCACAACTCATTCTAAAAAATTAAGGTGAATTTGTTATTTCAAAAGCATTAATAGGTCATGAGATCCATGAATAAACGGAAAGGACATTCCATGTGTTTTTATCCCAAAAACAGTTTTAAAGAAGTTGTCTGATATGCATAAGTACTCATATGGTGAGATAATACTTTAATCTCGAAACACTTATTTCATGTTTAAAAAAAATTCTATAAATGGATAACATTATAACCCTTAAGGAATTTAATGTATATAACACTAGAAAGAAGTTTACTAAATTTATCAAAATCATCTTATCATTGATCCCTAGTATAACATATAGTATATATTATTTATCAGATTAAAAACATGTGAATACCGTCATCATGTATTCTATCTAAACATGGTAATGACATGAATTATCATTAATCCTTATTGAAAAAATAAATATTTTATTATTCCAATATATATTGAATATATTCCATAAATATAAATATGTTATAAATTAATCTATGATAATATAGAACTCTTTTTTGAAAAATCAGTTATCAGTTTATAGTTCATAAATAATATCCCATTTAATTTATCCAACTAAATCATTTCATTATGCAAGATAAACATAGTTCTCTCAACATTTTGAACACATTAATTGTTACCTTTCATTAATTAAAAATAACATCGTTGCATTAAGAATCTTTTATAAGTCTTCATCACCATTCAGCATATCATTTTCAATCCCTAATGAAAAAATAATAAAAATACATATATAAATATATATATCAAAATTCATATAACATAATATTTTAATTAATTAACATATACAATTGAATCATTCAAAATTATTCTTAAAACACTACTAGGGATTCATCAACTTATTACTTAACACCCCTTATTATAGTAATGAAATTATAATAATGTCTTCAGGATCCTCAACCTCAATCTAATCATGCTTCTTTTCTAGAATGTTAACAATACTTTCAGAACATCCTACACATTACCCTAGTCAATTGTTGTCTCTTTATCATAGAATGTTTAACCAATATGTGTACCACATTAGTTATTATATTATATGGACATCAACTTAAGAAATCATTTTTATAATTCCCATACATTACACATTTGAAACATTCAATGTTAACACTGTTCATTCTAGCTCATGCTTTTAACAAACAACAAAATGAAAAGTGTGAGAAACACATATCATAACAGAAAACCACATAACAATGAAAATTTACTTGTAGGATGTATAAATGATGAAAACTCTTATGATCGATTGAAACAACGGTTTATTATATGTTATTAATTATTGTATTATATTTAAATCATCCATGATGGTTTGAAATGAGTTTGTAAATTTGGAAATAACATCCCCTAGGAGTTTAAAATCAGGTGTGTATTAGGGCTCATTATTGTCCACCAGTTCCCGATCGAGTCAACATCAAAAAAGTGTTTTCATTTTACCCCTATGTACACATTTTCCATATCCAAATCCACCTGAAGTATACATACATGGATTAATTTCTATGAAATCACTCACTCTATCCTTTTCCAAAATTCCATGACATTTTTCTTAATAGTAACTCATCTTTGTACTTATTCATAGAGGCATCCCTAGAAATATACCTAGAAATATTCCTTTGGATATCACTAAATATGAATCAAAATAGTTTTTAATGGTTGAATAAAACTATCCACTGCTAGAAATTATAAAAACCAAAGATTAGAATACTTGGATATTATATCTTTTAGATGAATATTATTCAAATTACACAAATATGTGTCGGAGGATTGTAATAGTTAATTGTCTTTGAAAAAATGGAAACATAATCTTATAACATGTATAAATATATTAAAAAAATCCCATATATAAATTACCATTTAATAATCCAACATAAAACCTTTCATTATAAACTAGGAAATGGAAATATAAGAAATGAGTGAGCTTAGATGCCCAATAAGGGTAAACAAGGGAGATATGTAAGTATAACATGGGAATAAGTGTACAATAACATGATATTAACATTAGATGATAAAAAAACTCATATTAAAGATCATAATCTGGTTTAATGGAGTAAATATTTTTCTTTCATAAGACGTGAAACATAATGAATTCATGAGCATAATCCATGAGATCATAACATAAGCATACGAGTTTTGATTGAGGAAGACATATAAATATTTAATATGATTTCCATAGTAGTGTTGTATTTATTAAAAGTACATCTTAGTATAATGGGTTCACTATCCATAAAATCTTAGTAGACATAGATCCCTCTGAATACCATCTTAGTGGACAATGTCCATTATTGAACATGTTTCACTACCTGTTCTATCCCTGTATTATATAACTAGCTTCACTTTCCATTCCATCCCTATATTATTGAATATGTCCCATTTCTTGTTCTAGTCCTATATTAATGAATTGAGTTGATTTCTCATTCCAACCCTATATTGTTGAACCATGTCCACACATTATTTTAGTGCTACATTATTAAATCGAGTTCACTCCTCATTCCAACCCTGTATTGCAAAAATTGGTTCCCTTACCATTTTCCCTGTTATACTCATGAGATAAATATATTCACCCAATTATTTGATGGGAGATATAAGTCCCCTATCTCATAATGAAATTATACATATATGTACAACACTATCATAAACAATCATATCATAACCTATGAAATGAAATGGGTATTATAAACATGTAATCATATCATCACCTATGAAAAATATATAGGTTTCATAATCATTTCTTAAAAAAATATACTCTGTAAACAAGAGGGATTCCTAATCATATAACCCGTGAAATAGAAATGAGTTTCATAAGTATATATCCCATGTAAGAGAATATAGTTCAATAAACATCATGACATCAATACATAAAACATTTAGAGAAAGAGTATGAATAGAACCTTCTGATCATTTCCCTAGAAAGGTACAACAAACACAAACAAATGTAATCATAGGTCAGAAATAATTTTAAAAGATCATTTAAATACATTTCATGAGGAAATATTCATTTCTTCTTTGAATATTGTTTTTAATAAATAAAAAAATTTTGAAAACCATTTTCTTGAAATAATGATGAGAACCTATAAAGGATGTTTTGAAAACATTTTCAAAATATTTTTCATTGAAAACTTATAAAATAACTTTCAAATTGATTTGAAAACAATTTCTTTGAAAATAATTTGAAATCATATAAATAAAAATTGAAAATATTTTTAAAACACATAAATAATTGTTGAAAACATTTTGAAAACCTTTTTCATCGAAAATACATCAAAAATATATAAAAATTCATAAAAACATTTTGAAAATTTTTTCCTTTAATAGAACATTTATAATTTACAAAGATTTATTAAAAACAACTTGAAAAACATTATCTATGAAAATCTATAGAATAAAATTGAAAATATTTTTATAATTAATGGTGTTAAAAGAACATATATTTTTTTACCAAAGAAAGAGGTAATGTTATACATTACTAAAAACACTTTCTTTATTATGATATGTACTATAGAGTGAAAAAGTGGTACTAGTACATGAATATATCATGAATTACCAATAGATAAGAATGTTCATGAACATTTTTGATATTTTTTTTATAATATTTCATTAATGTAATAATAATCATAAACAATCTCAATAAATGATGAGATTGTTTCAATAAACACCTACCATATGTTAACTTTGACTTATAATCCCCATGATAGAAAAGGATATTAAATGAATATTTAAAATTTATAAAAATATGTAGTTTCATGATATAAAATTTAAAATGAAAATATATACACATTGTTAATGTATATAGGTTCATAACATTGTATGTGTCTCAAATAAAGTGAATTGATGGAAAATTACGTTACCGATTTGGTGACTTTTGAGACATAAACCCCATGAAAAAAATATAATAAAAATTATATTTAAATATAAAACATTAATTGTACTAATCATATAATACATAATTGTATATTAAACACACCACATATACGAAATTGGTATCGAACATGGAATGTGACTCATGGAAACTAATTGTGAGACAAGAAAACCCTTACTACTTGAGTAACATGAGAATCGTGATTCGTAGGAAAAAATAAAATAAATTAATGATCTTAATATAATTAAATATATAGAAATTAATGGTATGAAATCTAATATAGATGTATATACATCACACAAATGTAGTGAGTGGTGACTATGACATTTATCTCACAGAAATAAAAAGTGAGATTAAATTCCCTTAACTTACATCTTGAATTTCATTATACACATTCAAACCTCATGTATAATAAATATAAGATTATGATACACATAAAGAAAAAAAATATTATTATATATATTACTATATTTTATATTATTTTGACTTTATATTAACCATTTATTAAAAATTCCATGTTAATGTTATGTTTCATGTAGTAACGGCTTTGTTTATTAAACCTGTTATGACTTATTATTCTTGATCCTATTAAATAAATCATTATTTATTATTTAAATAATTTAAAACCTGATTTATATATCATATATATTCAGTATATAAATATTTATAATAATATATGAAAGATATAAATATGAAATGGAATACACCGTTCATAGAGAATGTAGGCCGTACCTACGCATAAATATTTTTTCTGTTTTCTTTCTATATTGACTGAATGAAAGTTAATTAAATATAGGTATATATATTATCATTAAATAATATTTTTTTATTTAAAATATATTATATAATTTCAGTAAAACCACCTTTATTAAATTACATGTAATGTATGAAAAAATCATATCCCTTTGAGTGGGTTGTGGTCCATATATCCACAAATAGTGTAATTGTATTTAAAAAAAGAAGGGTAGATTTTATGTGTTATATAATAATTTAATAAAAATAAATTCATAATAATTATAACCTAAATATAATAAAAATATAGTTTCCATCATAATTCCCAACCATGAGATGTGTAAGAGGAAAATGAAAAACATCGTTTCGTGAGGTGGTAGTTCAACATACACAAGAACTATATGTTTGTAACCAATTAGATGGAAGGGTGTGTAAGAATTGGTAAAACCATTAAAATAAAATCATCCCAATATTTATTTGATATAATTTTTATTATATAATTATGGAATAAAATTATTGGAGGTGGTTTTGAGTGAATATAAAAAAAAGAATCTTGAGTGAAGTTCTTTCTACTTTTTGGGTAACTCCATCTGTTTTTCATCTAATTGATTCCTTTGATTGATTTATTACAAAATATATTCTATTAGTATCATGGTATGGATGTTTTTGGATTATAAGAGATTATTTTGGAAGACATAATAGACTTCATAGGCATGAAATGTGGTAGGGTAGAGTTTAATTTTATAGTCGAGGGAAAGTATAATTATTATAAGATTTTTATAATTTATTTCCACCCATATGTTTCCAATGTAAAGTGGATATAATAATGGTATATATTAGATAAAAGGTTTTATATGGTCTAACTTATAATATCATATGGATTTTGGACTAGTTTATAAGTCATTTTTTCTTTATGTTTACGATTCAGTCCTTTGTTGAGATAATTTGCCTCTTAATCATTGTGATTAGTTTTAATGACATTCACTAATATTTTTTTTAAGAAATAAATATGAAAGTATTATATATTATATATTATTTTTATTCAAAATATGGAATCGATTTTTGAAAATTCCGATCACATAAGTGGTAGAAAGTGATTTAAATTTAATTTCACAAATGGGATGCCAATGCATGTTTTTAAAGAAAAACGATCCAAAATCTAAAATCATTTTATCTTCAATTTCAATGTCAAATTATTCCCCAATGGATAAATTGGATTAATTGATGTATAATTGATATAATTATAGTTTAAAACGAATTTAAAATATAATTCACCTATAAATATATATTAATTGAAAATATAGTTTTGAATTAAAATTCAGTGCTTATCAATATTCATCAACAAATTAAACTTCCCACAAAAATACAAAAACATACAAAAAAAATAAATTTTTATGTTACTATTTGAAAAAAATAGTTTAAATTGTGAAAGAAAAATTATTAATGTTTTGAAAATCATATTTAATATGTTTTCTCCCTTAAAAGGCTGTAAAATTACCTTTTAGAAAAATACATATTTTTATTGATAAATTTGGATTCGATATTATCTTATACCAAAAAATTATATTGGATGTGTATAATAAATATTCAATAAATATATATTTTATATATTTTATTGAAAATTTTAATAAAAATTTATTTTTCTAATTTATTGTGATAAAGATAGTTTGTACCTAGAAAAAAAAATTTCATAGAAAAGTTATTTACTTATTTCCAAATAGTTATTTCATTCAATTATAATAATTGATAAATAGAGGATTGATTTTATATAAAATTGTAAGTAATAATTTAAAATTTTATTTTTTCAAATTGGTAAATTCAATTCCAACAGTTATGTGGTAGATATAATAATAATTTTATAATATTATTAACAGTATATTGTAGTTCGATAAAACCCGGCCTTTCTTGTCAGACAAGTTATCAAAGGAAATAGTATTTTGAATAATACTAGTCATAAATAGTGTTTTGTATTAGGAAAGATAATTTATGTGTTGTCTGTAGTGAAATATTAATGGTGTGTTTCATATAATGTAATCCAATAAAAATTCATTTTATCTAAAAAACTATATTTATTGATTCATGTAATGAAAAATACCAAAAATATTAAATTAATTAAAGAAATAATATTTCAAAAAATCCTAGGGTGTTTTAGAATATGTATGGACAAAATAAAAAAAATGAAAACATATTCCACAAATTTTATGTGAACTTATATATCCAAAAGGATTCCACTGAAGTATATACCCCCATAGACTTTGATAATATAACAAATACATTACTCTAAGCATAAATACTATCAATCAGGATGATCATGGTTCATAGGATATTATTAGTTTTATGGAGTGTTTTTTCATAAATATCATTCTCATTGGTATAACATGATAATTATAAGAAATATGAATGAAACCATATGGAGAAGTAAAAATATCAATAAATTAGACTATTAGACAAATAAATCGATGACAATGAAATCTTCAAACCATTCGAGAAAAAACTTATATGAATGACATGATGATATTTTTGTAGGATTAAAATGAATAGAAAGAAAACTGAGAGAGATTCCCTTTCTTGTGATAGATAATAGGTTTTACAGAAAAATAGTGATAACAAATATAAATATTATAATAACACAAAGAATGATAGGGAAAAAAGTTTATTTACTTCACCAAATAAAATAAAATTTGAAAGAATATTACAATAAGATGAATAATATTTTAATCCTAAAGGGGAAAAAGTGGATATATAATGTTTGGGGAATTTTGATGATAATTAATCTAAAAATGAAGACTTAAAAATTATAATGTGGTAAATGTGGGAAAAAAATGGAATGACACAAAAAAATTCACGAAAATTAGACCATCCCAAGAAAAAGTCAAGAAGAAGTGGAAATAAAAAACTAATGGATATGGTATTGAAGGAAAAAATACATCGACATTTGAAGTTTCAACTGATGAGGAAAAATTAATTACATATTCTAGAAAAAACTAAGAATGAATTAACATCTCATGCAGAATCTAATAATTTGAAGAAGTGTATATTTGGAGGAGAATTATAGTATAAATATATCTTGAAAGGAAAATTATTGTCCCTCTAAATTTCCATATACTTATTATATAAAATAAAATTTAGTGAATCAAAGGATATGTGTATCTCATAATGAAGATCACATCGTTCCATGTTGATGATTAAATTATATAACATTAGGGGAATAAAAACTGAATGTGAGGTATGAACATCACATGTTGAATATTTTTTTTGATTATTTTAGACTATTTCTCAAGGGGGTGATGTTTCATGATAATTATGATATGCAAGTTGAGTAATATTTTATGCACTTGATTATTTTGATGTGTATATTATTATTTGAGTAAGTTATGTATTTAAAAATTTGCTTAGATAACCACTAAAATGAAAAATTCTGAATGTGATTTGGTACTATATCACATTAATAAATATATTTTTGGATTTATTTGATGCTTTGTTGAAAAAAATATTGTTCTACACATTGGTTTATGAAACATATAATTTGCATTTATTAATAATAAAATTTCATTTCATTGTGGAATGTGTGATTCCTTTATTTTTGATGAGATACATCAGAAATTTAGTTTTGGAAGTTGGTTATAGTTTATATTGTAGTGAGAACCACAAAATACCCTATTTTATTTATTTATAGTATGGGGGAGAATAAAGAGATCGATAGATACAAATGTTAAAATTATGGAATTTGTAGGGGTAGAGACAAAAATTTCCCAAGGGGGAGATTCTTGAGAATAATGAAGTTGAGTTTAAATTTTATTCAATAATGTATGAAA